>JBBBDQ010000734.1:1177500-1422500 GCA_037127315.1 Ascarosepion bandense
CTATCTCATTGCTTTTCTATATATTTATCTAAATATTTCTTTCTTTCTTTATCATTGTTTGTTTTTCTCTCTATCTGATTTTTCTCTCATTTCTTTCTTTCTTTCTTTCTTTCTTTCTCAATGTTTGTTTTTTTCTATCTATGTCATTCTTTCTTTCTTTCTGGACCTATATATTCATCTTTCTCACTTATATTCTATCTATCACATTCATTCTTTCTTTCATTCTATCTATCTATCTATCTATCTATCTATCTATCTATCTATCTATCTATCTATCTATCTATCTATCTTTAAGAGTTAAAAACGTGTTATAATTACAGGGGAAGGATGCTCAATATCTGACATAGATCATTTGTAGATATTAAGTGCCTGAATTTAGAAATTGACTCTGCATAGTAATGGTCAATTTCACGCCGTATGCAATCATCAAACATCACACACACACACACACACACACACACACACATATATATAGTAATTTACTAAGCGCAGCTTAGATGTGGCACAAGGCCGAAAGTATGGGGTACCCAGTGAGGATCGAACTCACTACTTAATTGCAATAGTTCTAGCGAGACAAGCTTGCTAACCATTACACCACCTCGAGGTGCCCCCCCCCCCCCCACATATATATATATATATATATGAGATAACGATATATATTTTTATATATCAAGAAGATTATTGAGTATATTTTAAGAGAGAATGTTAAAAGTTTACTAGTGACTTGTTTTATTTATTAGCACTTCATTAGACTGGGTTTGTTGACGCCGTTAAGACAACTCATGCGCACCAACTTTTGACGCTTGTAGTTTAAAAAAATTGAAATAAATGTTTTAAATACTGTTTTTATATTTACAATCTAGCGAAATTTATCTATATCATCTTAGAGGTAGTTGTGACAATTTCTATACTGAGCTTAGATAAATTTGTTTTCATTTCTAATTAATACAGCCACTTTCCCACCGACGAAATGTGGCCTCCCTTTGTCTGTTCTATAAGTACTTTCGTGGCTTCTGCTCAGACGAACTTAAGTCACTGGTGCCTCCTCAACAGGTATTTACTCGTGCAACCAGAATGGCAACTGGGTACCACCCATTCACAGTTAGGTTAGCCAAATGTAGACGACAATTCTACTTCTGCAGCTTCTTCTCTCGCACTTCCCGCCTGTGGAACTCGCTCCCATATTCTTGCTTTTCTGACGGCTACAACCTCCAGAAATTTAAATGCAATGTCAATAATCATCTACTAACCACTTGAATCTAGCCCTTCCCCCACTCTGTATATCCTTCCCTTTCTCTCTCCCCTTGCAACTGTCATTATACCTGCATTTTCATCTTTCTATTTCTTCTTTCTAATTGGTTTGTAATCCTCTTCTCCCTCTAATTAATTTTCTTTCAGTTATGTAGCCCCCCGTACATCAGTGGCATTTACACCTTGCCCGGGGTGAAATGATTAAAAAAGATTGTGATAGAGTCAGTGGGTAGAAAAATATATTTTGCTTCGTTAAGTTTTTTTTCAGGAAGGACAGCTTTTCCTTTGGAATATTTTATTCGCATTGAATATGAAATAGAATAGTGAAGACTCTTGAAAGTATTTTAATATATTTCTCTTCTTCGTGTAAATATTGAATGCTTGGAAAAAAATAAATTACATAAATTACAACGTAACAGTCAAAAGACACAGGTAAAGGACTATAAATGTGACTGAAAGCGCTTGGAACAATAAAAATTATGGCAACTCTTTGTAATCCCTTACTACTCCAGAAGGATAAAAAGTAAGTATGCAGAAGAAACTTAATAAAAGCTTAATTAAATCTTCCTCGTCTGCTGTATTTAATATAGTGTGTGAATTTCAATGTCCAGTACAGTACTGTGTCTCTTGTTCACAAATCAGTTACCTATATTGAACACACTAACACTTCCAGGGGTAGAGTCTTTAAGAAATGTGCCCTTGAACTCTCCTCTGTCCTCTATAAACTGTATAACTACTGCCTCTCTGCTCCCTGTTTTCCTGCATGTTGGAAATTCTCTTCTGTCGTTCCTGTATTTAAGAACTCTGATGAAAACTCGGACCCATCCAACTATCGCCCTATCAGCCTACTTCCAATTTTCGGGAAGGTGTTTGAGGCCATTATTAATGCCGAATTAGTGCAGCATCGTACTGCCCATAAACTCTTCTCTGACAGGCAGTATGGCTTCCGCTTTGCCAGGTCCACGACCGACATGCTAACGACCATTACGGAGTACATGTTCCAGGCCCTTGACGAGTCAGCCGAGGCTCATGCTGTTGCTCTGGACATCTCCAAGGCTTTTGACAGGGTTTGACATGCTGGCCTTCTATGCAAGCTACGGGGTTACGGTGTTACCGGACGATTGCTAAATCTGATCCAATCTTTCCTAAACAACCGCATAATGAAGGTCGTCCTGAATGGGCCTACCTCTTACTGTACAAACGCTGGTGTCCCTCAGAGCTCTATCTTAGGACCGACGCTCTTCGTTATTTTCATAAATGACCTCCCAGACGAGATCAAGAGCCAAGTATGCATCTACGCAGATGACACTACAATTTACAGTAAGAAACCGGGCGTGGCGGGCAAACATAATCTCGCTGCTGATCTCGAGAGTGATCTACATTCTGTGGTGAATTGGGGTAAGAAGTGGCCTGTAAATTTCAATGCGTCTAAGACCAAGCTGCTGTCTGTCAATCATCACAGGCATCCTCTCCTGCCCCCATAAGCATGGACCAAGCGAGCCTTCCCGAGAGCAATACACTGCGGCTCCTCGGCCTTACCCTCTCTTCTGATCTCAAGTGGAACCACTAAATTGATTTTACAGCTAAATCCACTGCCGAGAAGGTTGGGTCACTGTGTCGGGCCAGAATGTTTTTCCATTCTGAATCCATCCTGCATATATACAAATCAACCATTCGTCTGTGCATGGAGTACTGTAGCCATATATGGTCTGGTGCCTCCGCTGTCTATCTCAGTGTTCTTGACAGGCTCCAAATGAGAATGTGATAGGTAACGACTTAGCGGTTCGACACCAGCCACTTTTCCACCGACGGGATGTGGCTTCCCTCTGTCTGTTCTATTAGTACTTTTATGGCTTCTGCTGCAACGAACTTAAGTCACTGGTGCCTCTGCAACAGGTGTTTTCTCGTGCAACCAGACTGGCAACTGGGTCTCACCCATTCACAGTTAGATCAACCAAATGCAGACGATAGTTCTACTATTGCAGTTTTTTTTCTCGCACTTCCCGCCTGTGGAACTCGCTTCCTTATTCTTGTTTTCCTGACGGCTACAACCTCCAGGAATTGAAATGCAAGGTCAATACTCATCTCTTAACCACTTGACCCTAGTTCTTTCTTCACCGCCCTGACCCTAGTTCTTTCTTCACCGCCCTGACCCTGGTTCTTTCTTCACTACCCTGACCCTAGTTCTTTCTTCACCGCCCTGACCCTAGTTCTTTCTTCACCACCCTGTATATCCTTTCCTTTCTCTTCACCTTTGCCACTGTCACCGCACATATATTCCCTTCTTTCCCTTTCTCCTTTTTAACTCGTTCGTCCTTCTCTTTACTCTCTTGTATTTAATTTTTACTCTTATGTAGCCCCCCGCACATCAGTGGCGCTACCGCCTTGCTCGGGGTGATATGATTTATATATATATATATATATATATATATATATATCGGATAACAATATATAACTTCTTATATGTCAGTAGCAATTTTGAGATGTAGGACGAAGTCGAAAATGTTTTCGTGTGACGCACATTTCGTCCGTCAAGTCATCATCGGATTAGCTTTGTCTCTATTGATGCAACTTCACATACGCACGAATGACAGATGCTGGGAATCTGAAATTTGCAAAAATAATTCTTTTTGTGCTTTTTTTGTTTTGTGTAGAGAATCTAAATGGGATGACTTGAATTATATACATAAAACACACGAGAAAAATTATTTTGACCTTTTCAAATTATAGGGCAAATTAATTTTACCCTGTAACCCTCGTTTGGCTCTTGAGCCTTAAAGAGATTAAAAATCATTGCAATATATATTAGAGAAAGGCAAAATTCTCCTCACTTTCGCCCCGCTTTTTCGCCATAATATATTTTTAGGCAAGAGTGTGGATAATTTTTGACTTTATATATATATATATATATATATATATATATATTACTTTTATTATTATTATTAATTGTATACTCATACTGACTTCAAGAAATTGAGTCTTTACCCAAGCCATTACATTACGGACTGTCTGTGTTTATGCTTTATAATCATATAGTTTAAATCATTCGACATATAGCCTACCCATATGTCCCCTGTGAAAACATTGTGTTTCTACGAAGCAACGTGTGAAGTGTTAGCCAAAAGCTAACCTTCGAGAAGACAGAGAATAATGTTGAAACAGTTTTTCGAACGTATTAATTCCTTGTGCTGCAGTCCTTGGGGGCGTATAATACTGAATATATACATAACGTTTGGCCTGTTGACGTCACGCGGTCCGAGCGGTGAGTCACAAGGAAGATACGGACATGGCGGTGGGGGCAGGGAGCAGACAAGGCGTCGATGAAAGATGGATGATGTGATAAGTGGTTAGAGTAATCGGAATATAAAGATATATAAGGATATATACTGGTAATAAAGAGTGATAGAGAGAGACGAAGAGAGAGAGAGAGAGGGATAGAAAGGGTGAAAGAATGTGGGAGTGTGACAGAAAGACAGAAAGAAAAGAGATGGAAAAAGAGAGACAAAGTGGGGGTTCAAACAATTTCTCTGATGAATATACTATCGAACTCGTCCATATATTCATACGCGCAAAAAGGCGCACAGCAAAAACTCATTTAACCGAATTGTATTAAATTCTACAGACAAGGACCGTCTGTTAATATTTCTTAACAGCATTTTTTAAATTTCCAAGCAAAGTCGGGACATCATGATTGCTTTAAAGAGGCACGGGAAAATGTTCGGGTTTGCATTCATGGTCAAAGTCAATCTACATATTTATATACATATATATATTCACTGATTCTCGTACATACATATACAGACTCACAAACACACAAAGGCATAAACAATTATGGGGACTAGAGGGCGTTTGTAGTCATACAGTGTGAACTTAGATAACACTACTGCATAGTATCTATCTTTTTCACGCTTTATGTAATCATCAGGTGAGAAGTTACCCATCACAGTGTGGACTTTCGCTATATATATATATATATGTACACACACACACACACACACACACACACACACACACACACACATATATATATATATATATATATATATATATATATTGGAAGCTATATATATTTTATCTATAAAACACTTTTTATGTAAACAGAAGGGTCTCCAACTAATTTCAATTTAATTTTTTTTTTCTGTATGTATTGCTATTTTCTCCTTTTATTGATAATGATTTCTCTACTAACCTAAATTTAACTCTCTTAAGCAAAGTTCGAAACCGGTTAGCTAGCCCGTTTCTTAATTTTAATGTTTAAATTTTATAATGAGTGGTAATAAAAATAAATCTTTTGTCTTTTTATGGAGTTTATGAAATTCTGTAGCACCAACCATAATAAACATACATATTTTCCTACGTGTATAGCACGACTCGAAGTTTTATACATGAAACTCTGAGTCCTGCTATAGATGTAGAATAATACGTATATGTATTTTTATATACTTTATAGCTCTTATATTACATTGAGCACTGTTTTATTAACACCTGAAAATATTTATATATGTGCGTGCACAACCATCTATATGCATATGTAAATTTATTGATATCCACACACACACACACACACACACACACACACACACACACACACACACACACACATATATATATATATATATAGTTTATAAAGGAAAACTCAACTTTTTTTTTCTGAATGCACGTATTTGAGTAGAACGCCCCGTTTTTTAAATGGTGTGTTTTTAGCCTGTACATCCGGAGAAAAACAACCAAACAACAAAAAAACAAAAACAAAAACAAAAAAAAAACAAAAGACAAAAAACAAAAACAAAAACAAAACAAAACAAAACAAAACAAAACAAAACAAAGCAAAAAAACATGCAGTTTAGACAGCATATCCTTAGAGAGGTGGCTAAATTTTTATGTTATATATATATACGTAACTTAAATGCGTTTCAGTAGCAAGACTTCTCTCAAAGAGGGTTTGTTAAATAATATAGAAAAATTCTGTATATAAAATATTTTTATTACATCTTTCTAATTTATGAACCCGTTGTTTTGTGTTATCGTTAATGTTGCCCAAATTGAATTAAGGATGCTTAAAACGGTTGGACTTAATAGATATGGGAATTTTCTAATAAAAACGTAATCCTTACATTGAGTGTCCCTGGTTCTTGTACAATGTGAGCTTTTCTGTAAAATAAAATAAAAATATATAAATAAATAATGAAAAATAAATCTACCTACATTCCTTTAGATCTATCGGAGTACGTATTCTTTTTTTCATTTTTTTTCAATAAAGATTAACTTTTAACTTTTTTTATTTATTCGTGATTTCATTTCTCTTTTAACGCAAAATCATTTTGTTCTGTCTTTCTCTTCATTTACCTTTCATTCTTAAACATCATTTTTCTAAAAACATATCTCAACATCAATAAAGTTGGTGTCGGTGTTGAAGTTTCTTCAAATTCTAAAAAGTTTTCGGTCACTACTTCAACTTGTAAAGCCAAAAACAATCGGCAAAGTATGTATTAAACTATTGCTCGGCTCTTGCACTGTTGTTTGAAATTTTAGTCATACATATTTTTTTCTGGAGGTAATTGTGAGAAAAAGAAAAAAAAGAGAAAATAAAAATACATATTTTCCTTGTCGACAAGGTTTCGGAATTTCATCTGTTTTTAGAGCAGGTGCTTTGAATTTCAAAATAACGGTTTGTAATGGCGACTCTCTGTAATGTAGAAAAAGGAAGTGAAAGAAAACCTACAGAAAATGTAAGTTTCGTTGATGTAAAGACGAAATATTTTAGTTAAACTAAAAACTAATCTTGGTAGTACTGAATCTGAGATATTCTAAGCGAGCAAAAACACACACACAAACAGATGTATACATGCATATAAACATATATATATATATATATATATATATATATATATATATATATATATATATATTAATAATTATACATATCATCCTACCTTTTAAGCACAACTCGGTGTTCCATGCGTTACGTATTCAGCAAGTGCATATTGAACTGGGCTGTTCTCAATTTGAATTTGTTATTAGCGTACCTTGCTTTAAGTTCGTTATTAGTTGTAAATCGGATGTGTGAATATTTTTAATTTATTTAACTGATTTACTTCCTTACCTACATACATACATACATACATATATATATATATATATATATATATATATATATATATATATATATTATATATATATATATTATATATATATATATATTATATATATATATATATATATTGATTATATATATATATATTGATTATATATATATATATATATTGATTATATATATATATATATTATATATTGATTATATATATATATTGATTATATATATATATAATATATATTGATATATTGATTATATTGATTATATATATATATATATATATTATATATTGATATATTGATTATATTGATTATATATATATATATATTATTATTATTATTATTATTATTATTATTATTAATACTATTATTATTATGGAAAACTTTTCTACTCGGCTCAAAACGAAAGACGTAAGAACGCTGGAAAAATAAATGAAAAATGATATAAAATTTCTTTATCCGCCATATTTAACAAAAAATGTCTAAAAGAAAGGTTGCTATCCAAATATACATTAATATATACTGTTAAAAATAAATATATCATCTACATAGAGAGTAAGTATGGAAATCAAAGTATGACGTACCTATAGGAAAAGCTTCTCGGTCTGTGCTTCAAGTCACATGTAGAAAATAAGGTTTTCAAAAAGTAACGAAACCGAAAATATATGTCCGTTATTTTGATTATATTTTTATTTTAACAATAATATTAATATTTTCTTCAAAAATCAAATATATAGGAAATATATAATGGCTAAAATTATAGCCGAAAGTTCTTGGAGAAATAAAACATTCGGAGAATTTTTATAAAGGGTATTAAATGGTTAGTTATTTTCGTGCATGAATTAGATTTTTTTACTCTTCAACTTAGGCGGTTACCACTTTCATGAAAGAAAATTATTTTATTGAAATAACTAAACAAATATTTACAGTATTTACATTGTTTGAACTGTTGTCCTCATCATTGTTGTCATTTTCAAGACGTTTAGGCCACTTTAGGTGACTGGAATTTCAAACTGAACCCTATATTTCGTTCACTGGGATAGATTGTTCTAGTTCCACGAATCATGTCACTACCAGATGTCTCAGTATCAACTCTCTTTAACTGAGCACGCTAAGTTTTTGTACCCCAAGGACACGTGACCCAGTGAATGAAAGCGTTGTCTGAATCCAGAGACTTGGCAGAAAGTGTTGTGAATTCAATACCTGGCTATGGCAGAGATTAAAAAACGAATTTGAGATTCTCACGTCATCTGCAGACAAAGCTGAGTGCTTTGATCGCAGATTCTCATCCAACTCCACATTTGACTCGTCTGGAGTACCTTCACCCGACTTCCCTATTAGAAATGAGGCTAAATTGTACGACGTATATATTACCCCGACAGTAGTATCCCGAGTAATTTCAAAACTTGACCCCCATAAGGCGAGCGGTGGAGATGGAATCCCGATGATAGTCCTTAAGAAATGTGCTCCTGAACTCTCCCCTGTCCTCTCTAAACTGTATAACTACTTCCTCTCTGCTCCCTGTTTTCCTGCATGTTGGAAGTTCTCTTCAGTCGTTCCTGTATTTAAGAACTCTGGTGAAAACTCGGACCCATCCAACTATCGCCCTATCAGCCTTCTACCAATCTTCGGGAAAGTGTTCGAGGCCATAATTAATGCTGAAATAGTTCAACATCTTACTGCCCACAAACTCTACTCTGACAGGCAGTATGGCTTCTCCTTTGCCAGGTCCACGGCCGACATGCTAACAACCATTACGGAGTACATGCTCGAGGCCCTTGATGAGTCAGGCGAGACTCGTGCTGTTGCTCTGGACATTTCCAAGGCTTTTGACAGGGTTTGGCACTTTGGCCTTCTATGCCAGCTACGGGGTTACGGTGTTACGCTTGCTTGATCTAATCCAATCTTTTTTAAATAACCGCAAAATGAAGGTCGCCCTGAATGGGCATGCCTCTACATCCTACAGCACAAACGCTGGTGTTCCTCAGGGCTCTATCCTGAGCCCGATGTTCTTCCTTATTTTCATCAACAACATTTCATCATTCTTAGTAAAATTTCTACTGTAAAAGTGTGGGATATCTACTAAAAATTGTGATGTAACGAAAAAGAAAAAAATCTAAATAAAATCGGCTAGATTAACAAAAAAATTAAAATAAAAAATTCCCAGGATCCCTCATTCGTGTGCGTGTGTAGTCGCAAAACATAACAAAGTTAGTCAGACACATTCATAAAAGATGAAAAGAGTCACCAGAAAAACATTCTCTATTAAAATGAGATCAAAATATACATTTAGAAAATATGTATCGTTATCTCATATCGTTATCTCATTTTAGTCACTTGATCAGAATTTGGAAAGTGGATCGGGATGTTAACTTATCCACACCCGTAAATATATATATTTGTGTATTTAGGCAGCAAATTTTCTTTTAGACATGTCAGATTAAATAAATTGCAAACATTGTGTCTGCTTATTTTTAATAAAATCCGTTCATACTCACGGATAATCTTTCGCGTATTATAAATGAAAGATATCAGAAATGAGCTGTAACGTTGACAGATGTTATTATCATTCATTTCTCAATGTACCCAAGTACTTTCAGTCTCCATTCGAGATCATCTTCAGGGGTGTGAGTTATGGTAACAAAAAATAACCGCGAATGAGATTTTTTATGATTTTTTCATCCTTTTTGGAGTTATCGTGCATCTGATTGCAATATGTTTAGGGTCTTTTGTAGAAATACAACTTATACACAACTTAATTAACCGAGCACAAATCAATTCCTTCACAAAAAAGATATTTTACTTTGAGCTAAAATATATTAAGCAGACTGTCATTAATAATAACTTCCTAAACCACATTGTAGATGAAAAAATAGGACGATATTTCAAAAACCGCAATGTACATGAAACAAAATATGGTACTTCCAATGAAAAGTTTTGTGTAGTAATATTATGCTTTTATAAATCAATAAATCATTGCAGTAACAAAATTATAATATATATATATATATATATATATATATATATATATATATATATATATATATTTCATTTGTAAACAAGTTATTACCCGACCTAGGTTTCTAACATGTGGTGTCTTCAGGCGATTTGCAATAACTGATTTTATTTATACACGTTACGTGAACGTTTATAAAAACGGTAAATCTGTTATTGCAAATCGCCTTAATATACCATATGGTAGAAATCTAGGTCGCGTTTACAAATGAAAAATATTCAAAAGTTCTACAATATAATTGTATTGAACACTTTCTAATACAACTGTGTAGTGGTCTAATTTTATTATGACAAAAAACTAAGTAATTAAATATATATATATATATATATATATATATATATATATATATATATATATAAGAAAATGCTGAGAAAAAACTCCACACATAATTTAACGGTTATAAATCGAGAAATTATACCGGCAGTTGTTCAATTACAAACTACTTTGCCATTTTGCGAAAATTAAAGGTTACATTTCACTCAGAAATTTCAAATGTTACATTTCATTAAGAATATCTTTTTAATATTCTGAGTGAAATGTAACATTTGATTTTCGCTATATGACGAAGCAGTTTGTAACATTTACAACTGCTGAAATAAATTTTGGATTTGTAACTGTTAAATTACGTGCTCAGTTTTCCCCTCAGTATTTTATGTTGCTTTGGATAAAATCCAATAAACACACTATATTTATATATTTAATATTTTATATTAATTAGATAAAATTTGTTGTTTTATCCTTTCTGTTTTTACGAGTTTTTCATTTTTTCCTATAATATAAATATGTATACAAATATGCATGTACACACACACACACACACACACACACACACACACACATATATATATTTTCATGCGTTATGCAATCATCAGGTGCATATTTTAAACTGACAGTTTAAAAGATTTTAATTTCAAATCAGTTTGAAATATGCGCTTGATGATTGCATAACTCTGAGTCGTGCCATATTCGTAAGGTAATATATATAAGCATCATAACAATTTAACACTATATATATATATAAAATAGTACACTTGGTATGTAATTCCGGGTAAATTCCAAAAGAGACGAACTCGAGAGAACTCAATGTTAAATTCATTTATTTAATTTAACAGATCAATATTTTATAAAGGATTTTCGATTATTACTATGGATAATACATATTTCACCGCTTTGATGTTCTTAACGCGGCTTGTCAGATCCAAATGGTACAAGGCAATCGAATATATATATATATATATATATATATATATATATATATATATATATGATTAATGTCGAGAAGTTTATCACTTAGCTGCACATAACATTGCTTAATTGATAAACTTCGGTACATTATTTCTATTAACAGTCTATCTCTATATGGATATCGAGCACTTTATGAAAAAACATACTTGTCAAAAATGCCTTTCTACTAGTAAACTACTGAAAAACAGCAAGTTAAGCTATAATCATCATTACAATTTAACTCTCTCTCTCTCTCTCTCTATATATATATATGTATGTATGTACATATATATGCATATATTTTGTTAGAGAAAGTAAACAACTCCTTATACATGCCTCTATACACTAACACGTATACACACACACGCTCACACACACGCATATATATACATTTATATTCCTGAGAAAGGAACAAATATTGATTAATAGGCAATTTAATCGACAGAAATGCAAAAAAATGTTAATGTGTTCGAGTGTGTGTGCTTGTGTTCGTACGTCTATGCGTGTATTTGTGTATGTGCATGTGTGTATGCCTATGTGTATAAATAGTGATAATGTAAGTTATTTTTGTGGATGAATGGCCTAATATCATAACCCAGAATGCCACCCACGACGTCCTTACGATAATATTAGGCACGGTCCTATTTTCTTTAGGTTTTTCGAATTTTTACGATGATTACTCGAATGATCGCGCACGAACACAATCCAATAAAAGTTAGGGAACACTTGAATACCTCAAGCCACACAGACTACGTACACGGACGCACAATCTCTCACATGCATGGCCGTTTAAATATAATGACACCCTAACAAACACAATAACTCAATTTAACTATCCTATCTATCTATCTATCTATCTATCTATCTATCTATCTATCTATCTATCTATCTATCTATCTATCTGAGCCTGTTCATTTCCCTATCTATCTAATTTATTGCGTGCCACAAACAAAGATTTTTCTATCTATGACTAGTAAATATAGTTTTGACTTAATAACAATATCATCTAATCGTTACAAATTAATATGGAATTATAAAAAAATTAAATCTTTCTATATTATTTCAATTAAAATTAAAAAAAATTCTTGTAAAAGTTAATTACGTAGATAACTGGATGAGGAACAAGGAATAGAGAATTCTGTATTCACTTATTTTCTGGAGTTTCATGTTAGACTGATTTTTTACGGCTTATTGTCTTTTAAAGCCAGAAAATACTTTTTTGAATTGTAAGATTTTTGTGGGGATAATAATTATTTACTGATATAATCCAATTAATTAACCTATATCTGGCGAGAGAAGAGATGGATTCTTACCTTTTTCAAGAGTACATAACGAACAAAACCGGTACGGGGACTCGGCTGTTCGTTATATATTACAGCACACCCAGTATCAAGCTTACCTTACCCGGTATTCCCAAGCAGTCACGCATCTTCATAGTGGCAAGATTTGATGTTGTTTAACTTTGGATATCGTAGGAGAACCAGCGTTTCAATGTAAGCCCACGGAACTTTATAAATGGTAAATTATATTTTTCACGTCTTCTCATTGTATACGTCATAACAAAAATGTAGTGTTATATAGCCAATTATAGATATAAAATGTATCAACAATTATACACGCGCACATGCACACACTATATATATATATATATATATATATGATAGAAAAAGTGAATGAATAAAATAGGAAACTTGTCTCACATGTTTCACTTTTATTAAAGCTTCTTCAGAGATCGAGAGTAAAATGAAAAGCAACAAAGAGACAGTATACTGGTTTGTTGAGATTTGAGGTTAATTCTTATTGGTCAGATATATGTCACGTGTATTAAAGGAATAGATAATTATTTCTTAATCTATGTGCGTGCAATATTTTGTGTATAATAGTGTATGTATATATAGAAATGATTGTCTGTTTAAGTGGATTTTGGATGCTGACGTTGGTTAATATATGTGTACATGTGTGTGTGTGCGTATTAATACAAATGACACGTGTTTTAAAGAAATGGGCGTGTTTTAAATATATTTGTGAGGAATATTTTATTCGGTAAAATGTATGATGGTGCATGTGTGTTTATGTAGAAACGCTTGTATGTCTAAGTGTACGTTAGTTAATATAAGTGTAAATGTGTATGTATGTGAAGGAAAAGATCTGTAGACGTTTCCGCTGAAAATGTAGGAAAACGTTGCAAGGATTTTGTATTTGAAAATGCTGCTGTCACTTCTATGTTGGTGATTGAAATGCAGCTTTATAGTAATAAATATCTGTGTTAAGAATTTTTTTATTGCAGATAGAATTAGTATTACTTCTTCAGATAGAACATTATTTTCTTTAAAATATTATTTGTTTTTATGTATTATTTAGAATGTTATGATTTATTAATAATATTGTTATAATATTATTTATTATTTAGAATATTATTTGAAATTAGTTTTATTTCATTAATTTTTAAAAGGCAAGATGTTTGTGTGTGTGCCTGTCTATCTATCTGTCTGCCTGTATGTCCTTTATACAAATCCACAATTTTTATCCGATTCTCACCAAACTTCACACAAATATTCTTTAGGCTTCTGGTTAGGTCATGGACTACTTATTTTTCTCGATTTTCCCCCGATATCGGTAATCAATACCCCGATATCCGATCAGGTCTGATCAAGATCAAGATCAGGATTTCAGCCCTTTTATCTTGGTTCTTGCTGCAGGATTTGCTCTAACTTGGTAAAATTATAGTTTTTAGTCTCAAATATTATTAGATCTTCTCAGACGACTAATTTTCCCTTATATTCTCCTGATATTCTATTGAATCTGATCAAAAACCGATATTCAGCCATCAATATGGTTCATTTTCTCCAATTTTACTCCCGATGGGCACGATAAGTTTTCATGGACTTACTTAGGTTAGTTTATCTTTGGATGCTTTATTTGACTCCGATATTGAAAATCGATACCCCGATATCCTATCGGGTTTGATCAAAATCAGGTTTTCAGCTCTTTTATTTTGGTTTTTGCTTCGGGTTTTGCTCTAAGTAGGTATAATTGTAGTTCTTAGTCTCAGCCATAATACCATTTACTCAGAGGACTTATTTAGCCTTCAAAATTCAGTTTGCGACGTAAAACTTATTTGACATCGATACCGGAAATCAAAATTTGACTTACATCCGTTCATTTTTCTATTAATCTACGGTTTCTTTTTGATTGGAAACAACTATTGCTTTTTAGTCTTTTATGCCAACGTCCAAAAAGTCTGAGCTCCAGGATCATGGATTAGTTTTAAGGCTTCCATTACGCCCGAGCAAGGCCGGGATATACTGCTACTGGATTGATAAACATAACTTAGATTTATGAAGAATGAATCTATAGAAATCCGTCAATGTGTTTGAGATCAATCGTTTTTTTACGCCCAGTTGTCTTATACGCCCATTCGCCTTGTACGCCAGCATATATATAATGTAAGTCGGATTTATTTAGAAGACTCTTTTATCAGATAAACTGAATAAGATACGAATATTCTAAGGAATTTAGACACTTTTATTTTAATTTTCCTGAAAACTTTCGCGTTCTTCCAATTAATTTTCAGCATCCTTCTGTAAAACAACGTTTCTGCTAGTTTAAGTTTTTTCTTAATATTGTAGGAAAATGTCCAGCATTCACAATCATAAGAGAGGAATGATATTTTGTAACATTCCATCACGTTGTTCTTTGTTTCTATTAAAAATTTACTTTTAAAAAATATATTTAAAGCACTTGCAGTCTATACTCGTGTATAAGTGAAAATGAATGTCTATTATGTTTAATCATGAGCCGTTCTAAGCTTTTGGTCATAACATATTACATTGCATTTGAATACATGGTTCTGTTGTCATTTCGCGCTATTACGCGGTGTGACGTCATAGAACCGCATTGAAAATTTGCGAACTGCCTTTGTTATTTTTGGTAACTATTGCCGTTGCCTAGCGGAGTTTTATGTCAACACAAAATAAAATCGTCGGTGATGGTGGATGTTATTGGATTACCGTCTTAATAACCTCTCTGACGATGGCTCATGTGCTTAGAACCAAGCTTAGAACCAAATTAATAAAAAAATTATCCAAATGTTGGAGAATTTTTGTCTTTATTTTCAACTGAAATTAAAGCCAAAATACGACGTTTAGAACGGCTCATGATTTAACATAATAGACATTCATTGTCTCTTATATTTAACAGTATATGCTTAGAGAATTATTTGCTGCCTCGATACACTAAATTTAACTCGTATATAATTAGACTTAATGTAAAGTGCGATACCTGAATTTTTACGCACGAATCTTAACCCTCAGAAAAATTTACCTGTGTATATTGCAACCGGTCATCGAAAATGCATGATTTTTAACTTCTTCAAAAATATTTCGTGTATAGCGCAACACCCCTATTTTGGCGTAGAAAAATCATAAAAATCTCAAACTATAAAATATACGAAGAAATAGAAAAAAGAAACTGCCAATCTCAGTAGAAAATAGTGTTTTTGAGTGTTGAATCAATGTTTGATCTTTTTAGTATTCTCAACTTGAGGTAAACGTTGTCTATTTATGCAAAGCTCTTTCCAGATCGCAAAACTTCTTGACTTTTATAATTCAAATTCGTAGCTTGACTTGTAAATTGCTGAGACGAAAGGTTGGAATTTTTTCCGTTGTCTTATTTCCGGTTTTGGTTAGCTGATTTCGTTTAGCGGCATATCAGCCTCTATAGATTATTTAATACCTAAATCTGAATATTTTGAACACGATTTTATTGCTTAAACTATAGATAAAATTTATTTTTTATCATTTTACTATAAATATGTATCGTTGGCAATTTTTATTATATGAAAATGTACTTTTTAGGTATTTTTGGTATAGAAATGCATTTTTATACTTTCCTAGTATATTGAATTTTGTTTCGGTGGGGTTACTATTTACCCATAGCTGGGACCCTAATATGAGTGCTATCAAGGCGGATAAGAGTGAAACTGGGATAAACAGCTGGAGGGTTTGTCATTTCAACTCTTTAAGCAAGGGCTGTTGTGCAACATGTCTTGTTTTATGATGGAAAATGATACCTTTCTTATTTTCCAAAATCGGACTTTTTTTTTAACCCAAGTTACTTCAAATGGCGAAAGGCAGTTAAAATATCAATATTAAAACTCTTAGCAGTTTTGTTTGTTTAAATCTCTTGAATAGAAGCCTTGCTGCCGAATGTAGTTTAATGTAATACTACTCTCCTTTTGATACTCCAACACCAGTAAGAAACCTGTCGTGGCGGACAGACATAATCTCGCTGATGACCTTGAACGGGATCTTCACTCTGTGGTGAACTGGGGAAAGAAGTGGCTCGTCAACTTTAACTCATCCAAGACCAAGCTGTTGTCTGTCAACCATTACAGGCAACCTCTCCTGCCTCCCATAAGCATGGACCAACCGATTCTCCCTGAGAGCAATACACTACGCCTCCTCGGACTTACCATGTCCTCAGACCTCAAATAGAACCACTATATTGAATCCATAGTAAAATCTACTGCTAAGAAAGTTGGGTCACTATGTCGATCCAGGATGTTTTTTCCGTCTGAATCCATCCTGCATATATACAAGTCAACCATCCGTCCGTGCATGGAGTACTGCTGCCATTTATAGTCAGGCGCCCCTGCCATTCTCCTCGGTGTTCTTGACAAGCTCCAAAGGAGAGTCTGTAATGTGATAGGTACTGATCTGGCTTCTCGACTGCAGCCACTTCCCCACTGTCGAAATGTGGCCTCCCTTTGTCTGTTCTATAAATACTTTCATAGCTTCTGCTCGGACGAACTTAAGTCACTGGTGTCTCCTCAACAGGTGTTTACTCGTGCAACCAGACTGGCAACTAGGTCCCACCCATTCACAGTCAGGTTAGCCAAATGCAGACGACAATTCTACTCCTGCAGCTTCTTCTCTCGCACTTCCCGCCTGTGGAACTCGCTCCCGTATTCTTGCTTTCCTGACGGCTACAACCTCCAGAAATTTAAATGCAAAGTCAATAGTTATCACTGGACTCTAGCTCTCTCCCCACCACCGTATAACCTTCCCTTTCTCTCCACCTTTGCATTTGACATCGCACCTGCTTTCTCAGCTTTCTATTGCTCCTTTCTAACCAGTTTGTACTCCTCACTCTTTTCTAATTAATCTTTTTACATTTATGTAGCCCCCTGCGCATCAGTGGCATTTCCGCCTTGCTCGGGGTGAAATGATTAAAAAAATAAAAAATTCAGAATAGCCATTCTTCCTTATTGGCAGCCTGTAAAGACGAGAGGTACCAGTCTAACTTCTTGTAAACATACTTGACGGAAAGAATAAATGGAAAGAACATTTGTGCAGAAATTAATGTAACAGATTGGGCGGTGATTTGAACTCGTCTCACTGATTTCTCATCCTACGAGAGCAGCTTGCAATTTCGCTACGGTGAGGTGGCTGCTATATTGATTGTCAATGTCATATGATATTCGATGGCAGTACTAGATAAAAATATACCGTTGTCTATTTAGACTACACTTTTTAGGAAATGTTATTTAAATAAATTTAAAACAGGAAAATTATTGCAATTCAACTTCGTCAAATTTCATGAAGTAGGTCTTGAAATTAATGTAAATATAAGTGATAAGAAGGACTGTCATTATTGAACCGAAATGTGCAGAGGAATGCATTTTTAATATTCGGTTTATTTTTTGGCAACACATTTAAAAATAAAGATTCAAGTTTAACATTATTCCATTTTCTTCGATTTAATGTGCTTATAATTTAGTAAAACATTTTTAAAAAATTAAACAATGAAAATTTATTGATAGATTTACAATTTTAAAGACTTAATTTGAAGAATATTTCGAAAATATTTAAGTACTTTCACATTTCCATCTTAAGCAACATATAATTTTTCTGCAGCTTTTAGCAAAATATGTGGATTTCTAGTAAAGTATATTTCAGTTGAGGTTTAGAAAATAGTTATTCTTGAAATATAAAAGAAAGGGTAAAAGAAAGCCTAGAGAAAACGCTAAAAAACGAAAACAAAAATGATTCCAGTAAAAAAATATATTACATAAATATATCTAAATATACATAAAAATATATCTAAATATATCTAAAAAAAAAATATCTAAATATATCTAAATATATATAAAAATATACATAAAAGCAGTTAAAACAGAAAAAAACATTGAGTAGTGAATTTTTTTTATTCGAAAGAATACTTGATATAAGGCTCGAGAGCCACTGAATGTAGAGGTTTACTGAATGAGGTATATGCTATGAATATAAGAGGTAGAAAGTGAATAATCATCGTATTCCGTGGAGCCTCCACGTGGGAGTATGTTTCACAAAATAACAATTTTGAAAAAAGTCCGAGTCAAACGTCCTACTTACAATTAGAATTTTAATTTTTAATTAGTGGTTATTTCATATGACTCTAAAAGTGATTTTAGTGGATGAACATGTTGGAGTAAATGTCCTGTTCTTTTTGCATTTTTAAAAACATTGTGTGAATTACGCTTATCGGCTTGCTTCAGATGACGGTTTCCTCGACAGTGTGTGCGTTTGGGGGGGGGGCGCAAGTACAAACCCAGTCGGAGAGTACATTTTTTTTGTTAAGTCTTTTATATGTGCAAGCTGGTAGACGTAATTCACACCGACGCCTTGTTTTTTCCTTCTTTTTAAAGAAAGAAAAGAAAATCAAGGCGTCTACTGAAACATGTTTATCGCTAAAAGACTAATGGTGTACCATTAAGTGAGAGATATGTAAAGCTGCTAACAAATAGACTCCATCTAGACAAGCGTTTTCCAAACATTTATCCTTGTGGAACGTTAGAAATGGTTTTCATATCTCAAGTACCTCATTCATAAAAATCATTATACACTAGTATAAATATCTTTATATATTTTATTGTAGTTCACTTGGTAAACATAATATATTTTTCGGATAGCTGGGTTAAGGAAAAATGATCTCCTTTTTTTGTCAAATTTATTAGCAACGCAAAAAAATAAACATCATATTGCTCGTTTATGAGACCTCACATTGAGATTTTCATTCACAAAATTTATATTTGTAAACACAGAAAAATAAGCATCAATAACTGATATTCCACACGCATAACATACATAAACAGAATTAAAGCAGATAATTATTACAATGACTCATTGATTATTAAAAAAATAATTCCTTATGGTTATTTTAATTTTAAATAATATAAGAGGTTAATGTATTTATCATAATAGCCAAGGATTTTCCAACAATATGCCGTACTTGTATAGTAAAATTACGAATATAAAATTAAACATTAATTCAGTCAGTCCGTTAAGTGCCATACGTGATACACGTTTGGAGCGTTCATGTCTCGAAAAAGACATGACTGACTGTGCGTAAGTGAATGCAAGGAAGGAATTCAAGTGGAATTCAAACTCGGCTCCTCGATTTGTCGTTCCGAGCCGATATCCACTGCACCACAACGTGGATATCGGCTCGGAACAAGAAATCGGGAAGCTGAGTTCCAATTCCAGTTGAATGCTCTGCATTCACTTACGTGCAAATACCCTTGGCAAAGGTATTGATCCGTCCCTTCCCTCCAGCAATGGGTCATATAACAGGACAGACTGGGTTCTGCATCTTTGGTTGGAAACCGATCTACCGCAGAAAGCAATAGCAACCTACTGCGGGAAAATCCTCTGCCTAGTCAGTCATGTTTCTCAAACATTAATTACTCAACCTATTTATCAGTGTTTCTCGTGGTATACCTAGCAACATCTTGAGGGACCGAAGGTTTCTAGGGAACATCAGTTGAAATTCGACTTTTTAAAATCATTTCACCCCAAGCAAGGCAGTACTGCCACTGGTGCGCATGTAAGTGACGAGAAATAGGAACAAGTTACAGAAGGTGTCAGAGAATGGATAAGAGAAGAATAAGAACACTGGTGTAAAGAGAGCTGCATGAGAGTGGATTGAAAAGAAGAAAAACATGATACAAGGGTTGTCAGGGAAAGGATGCGAGTCAAAGAAATAAAAGATGGCGATTGAAATTGCATTTAAATTCTTGGTGATTGCAGCTGTTAAGGAAGCATGTATACAGAAGGGAATTCCACAGGCGGGAAGTGTGAGAAAAGAAGCTGAGGTAGTAGAAGTTGCGCTTATATTTGATCGGTTTCACTGTAATAGGGTGGGATCTAGTTGCTAATTCGAGTAAATTCACGAAGAGAGGGTACTAGGGAGTTAAGCTCTTCGGAGCAGAAGCTTTTTAATTCGTTTGTTTAAAGGCATATCAGTATCTTTATGGATCATTTAATGCCAATATTTAATTTTATTGGGAGCTTTGAATTAATACAAAATATGATGCATTTTATTCTGTTTCCACAATTGAATATATGGTAAATGATATTCAGCTTTTGTGCATATACATTTTTGTGTGATCGACAACTAGAAGCGGGTATAAATATGTTTATGTCGTAGTTTTGTTGAAGTTATATCTTTGGAATACAGTTTGATCTACTTAAGAAACTGTAGAAATTAAGGGACAAACAGGATAAAGGACATGCTCCTCGGTAGGATGTATAAAATCCAAGGATTGAACGATCATATTACAGAAAGAGAAAATATTCCAGCGATGTAAAAACAAATCTATAAAAGATCTTTTCCATGACAAGAGAGAGAAACCGACAATACACAGAGCTACTGAAGGACCGGAAATATTAAAATCACAAGTGGAAGCTGCAATGGACAAAACAGTTAGACCAGACGTCATTGTAATAGAGATGCTGACAGCCCTAGACGATTTCGGCATAGAGAAAATTACAGAAATGATAAATGAAATCTATACAATGGTGAAATACGGGAGGACTTAATCAGATCGATTTTCCTAGCACTACCTAAGAAGCCAGGAGTAAACGAATGTGAACTCCACTGAACAATCATCTTAATGAGCCACATAACAAAACTCATCATCCGAATCCTCATCAATAGATCTCGAAGAGGAATCAAGCTGGAGATAGGACAAGAACAGTGCGGTTTTCTCAAAGACACTAGAACAAGGAACGCGATATTTATGCTTAGAATGCTATCATTTCAATATAAATGAAGAAAGACGTGTATCTGTGTTTTATAGACTACGCTAAGGTGTTCACAAAGCAGCAACCTTGACATATTTGGGAAAGACATTAGAGTAATCAAGAACTGCTACTAGTAGCAAATCGCCTGCATACGAACAGATAACGAATTCAGCAGATATACAAAGATAGAAAGTGGCGCAAGACAAGGCTACGTCTTTTCACCGGGCCTTTTTCATAGGTCTTTTGACCTATTCAACTTGTACAGCAAGATTATTCTGAGGGCTCCAGAAGTCATGCCAAGATTCGTCATCGGCCGCAGTCTGAACAACATAAGATACGCAGATGATACAGTTCTGATAGCAGACACTAGAAGGAAACTACAAGACCGCCTACAGAAGTTAGCTGACTGCCGCACCAGCAAGAATCCTGTCGTGGCGGACAGACATAATCTCGCTGCTGACCTTGAACGGGATCTACACTCTGTGGTGAATTGGGGCAAGAAGTGGCTTGTCAACTTCAATGCGGCTAAGACCAAGCTGTTATCTGTCAACGATCACAGGCAACCTCCCCTGCCTCTCATAAGCATGGACCAAGCGATTCTCCCTGAGAGCAACACACTACGCCTCCTCGGCCTTACCCTATCCTCAGACCTAAAATGGAACCACTATATTGATTCCATAGCTAAATCTACTGCTAAGAAGGTTGGGTCACTATGCAGATCCTGGATGTTTTTTCCGCCTGAATCCATCCTGCATATACACAAGTCAACCATCCGTCCGTGCATGGAGTACTGCTGCCACTTACGGTCAGGCGCCCCTGACGTTCTCCTCAGTGTTCTCGACAGGCTCCAAAGGAGAGTCTGTAATGTGATAGGTACTGATCTGGTGGCTCGACTGTAGCCACTTCCCCACTGTCGAAATGTGGTCTCCCTTTGTCTGTTCTATAAATACTTTCATGGCTTCTGCTCGGACAAACTTAAGTCACTGGTGCCTCCTCAACAGGTGTTTACTCGTGCAACCAGACTGGCAACTAGGTCCCACCCATTCACAGTCAGGTTAGCCAAATGCAGACGACAATTCTACTCCTGCAGCTTCTTCTCTCGCACTTCCCGCCTGTGGAACTCGCTCCCATATTCTTGCTTTCCTGACGGCTACAACCTCCAGAAATTTAAATGCAATGTCAATACTCAGCTATTAACCACTGGACTCTAGCTCTCTCCCCTCCCCTGTATATCCTTCCCTTTCTCTCCACCTATGTATCTGTCATCGCACCTGCATTCCCAGCTTTCTATTGCTCCTTTCTAACTAGTTTGTGCTCCTCACTCTTTTCTAATTAATCTTTTTACAGTTATTTAGCCCCCAGCTCATCAGTGGCATTTCTACCTTGCTCCGGGTGAAATGATTAAAAAAAAAAGAAAAGAAGAAAGCAGAAAGAAAGGACTACAAATAAATTACACGAAAACCGAATGCATGGTCATCAGTAAAAAGAGGAGGCCAAAATGCCAACTAAATGTGAAGGACACTAAAATCAAGCAGGTACAGAAATTTAAATATCTGGGAAATTTTCAAACAGAAGACGGAAAGTGAGACACTGAAATCCGAAGGCGAATTGGCATGGCCAATGATGCATTCCAGAAGCTGAGTATAGTATTACGAGGCAGGAAACTTTCACTAGAAACAAAGAAGTGAGTGACTGCTATGTGATGTCTGTTTTTCAATATGGCAGTGAATACTGGACAATCTCATCAAAGATGAAGGAAAAACATAAAGCAACTGAAATGTGGTTCTACAGAAGGATGCTGCTGATATCATAGATCGAGCATATGAGCAACGGTGAGATTTTAGAAAGGATAGAAACGAAAAGAAAATTAATACTGAGCATCAGGAAAAGACAGCTAAAATTCCTGGGACCTTCAATGAGGAAGGGGCGATTGGAGAATCTGATACTCACAGGTCAAAAAAAAAAAAAAACGAAGGAAAAAGTAATAAAGAAAGAAGCGTGTAACTTACTCGAAGTACCTGAGTAAGTGGATGGCAGAGCAGGGTTTGGGTAGGGCAACAGGAGGAAGCGTACTAAGAGCCACCAGGGATAGGGAGACGTGGAAAGCTATGATCGCCTACGTCTTGAAGGGACACGACGCATAGAAGAAGAAGATATTATATGGATTAATGTCATGCTAGAGTTCTTTCATGTAGGTTGTTTGGCTGATTTTGTTTAGGGTCATATCAACCTCTATGGGTTAATTAATGCTGAAATCTCAATATCTGGAACACAGTTTTATGGCTTCAACTAAATACATTTTGAATGCAAATGTATGCCCTCAACTACAGATAAAATTTATTATTGGTCATTTTGGTATAAAATGTAATCTTGTGAATTCTTTTATAAGATGTATAGTTGCTATATCTTAATATAAATTGTATTTCACTTTGCTTTAAAATTGTATTCTTGGTAATTTTACTATGAATATGTATTAATGGCCATCTTTTTATATAAAAATGTATTGCTAGTATTTTTACTATAACAAATTATGTTTATAGTTTCATAGTGTTTTCTTTTTGTTTTGTTTTGTGACTATTTCTTCATAGCTGGGACACTAACAGTTGCTATCACCCCGGGTCAATGTGAACCTGGGAAAAACAGCAATTAAGAAGTGATTCCACACTTCTCAAATCCTCCAAATTTCCGATCAAAGGTTTTGCTGCCAGGTGTAGTTTGTCGTTATACCCAGGATGGTTGATAAAAACTGGCCGAGACAATTCTTAGTGAATATACAACCTTTTTGAATTTTAGTATAAAGCTTATCCTGGAATGTGATTATTTGACTCCTACCCGCAAAAAAAAAAGAAAAAAAAAAAAAGAAAACAGGAAAGACAGAAAATAATTCCATCAGTTGTTTATGTTGCGTGTTTGCTTTATGGGGCCAAAATAGCCCCGAAAAATTTAACTGCGTGAAACGCGCACTGTCTTCGTTTTAACAGGTGAACACTTATAATAACAGGCTTACATTTAAACAAATTAAATTTCTGCTTAAGATGTACTTGAATCAAGAAAATGTAAATAAAACCAAGAGACATAAACATATACGAATAATAAATGCAAGTCTAAAACTTTTGGGTTCAGACACAGGGAGACTTATAACGAATCAGAATGTGTGCATAATTCGAAGAGATGACGTGTATAAAAAGGAAAACAAAATCTCAAAAGCTTTCGAATCTATTTTCACACCCAAGTAAATTTCGACACATATTTCGACTGTTTCTTTCTATGAATTCGTGAGAGTGATTCAACGACTTAAAAAAATACGAAGAAAGAAAAGAACATATATGTATATTAATCGGCAATTATAAGTACCCTTTTTTTCAATAAGATCTTTGTCCGTAAATACACACATTAAAACAGGAATATATATATATATATATATATGTGTGTGTGTGTGTGTGTGTGTGTGTGTGTGTGTGGGTGTGCCTACATGCATACATACATTTATTAATATAGACTTTCTAGTGGGCACACGTGTTTGCGTAAACACCCATATATATAACTTGCACACACACACACACGCACCACACACATATTTGTGCACGTAATTCTTTGTTTACGAGAGAAAGTGAGAGAGGGAAAGACATTAATATATACATATATATACGTATACATTCATTACTATCGACTTTCCATTTAGTGGATACACGTGTTTGCGCAGACTTTCACCCCACCACTCACATATATACATATATAATGGTGCGTGTAAATCTTTGTTCATGTGTGTTTTTGTTTTGACAAATTCCATTACACATACGCTCATGAACAAAGCGTTTTTTTATCAAATAAAATTTACTTTTAACTGGCAGAAGCGTTATATTTCCTTTGCCACCCAAGCGTTTTAAGGGGGTCGCATCCCATTCCAGTTCACACCCAACGTTTTACACGCTATTTAAGCGTCTTAGACAAAAAAAAAAAAAAAAAAAATGAGATCTTTGTACTCCTGTTCACAGAATTTATTCCAGTTTAACGTCTTTCGTAATTTTATATAAAATCAGATATTTTCTTAGAGTAAAATTAAAATATTTAAGAAATGTTGAATATTTAGTTTAAATGATTTATATTTCCAAATTTCAAAAACAAAACAAAACAAAACAAAACAAAAAAGCTAATGTAATGACAGTGGATGATTTAGCAATCAAAGCACTTTCTATACAATTTCGTATTAGTACAACTAATTATGATATACACATGTCCCCTGTAGGAAGCAAAATGACTTGAGAAATTAGTGAGCCTCAAACTCACACTGTCATATGTACATACGATCTGTCGCTAATGATGCGAGTAAAACGGTCGGCTCCCTGTACAGCTCCAGTAATTGTCTGAATCCTCATGCTATCCTCTATATTTACAGGAGCTAGGTTACATTTTATTTATGTTTAACTGGTTCAACATCGTATTTCTTGCTTGTGGAACTCTCTTCAAGCTCCATGCTTTCCAGCCAACTTCATTCTTCAAAAGTTTATATTCAAAATCAATCTCTGGTATGTGTCTATATTTCTGAGATGAGCTAGTGTTTACACTATTTACATTATTCGGGCTATTATCCTCATCTTCGTTGCCATTTTTACGACGTTTCGGTCGTTGTACGTTCCTACCTTCCTCAAGTGCTAAGAATAAAGGGTTCGGTTCTAAATTTTTATCAGTTGAAGAAGGCCGGAGTGTACAAAGGCTGAAACGTCGTAAAATGGCAAAGATGATAAGGACGATAGTCTGAATAATGTAAATAATGTCAATCTCGAATTAATATCCTCGTGATTACTCTTCTTTTGTAGTTTTTGTCACATAAAACCACGTGACCAGATAAAGCTCGAATACATCTGGTGATTCTATGTGGTCGAGTGGTCTAAGACACTTCAGATCTCAAGGGAACGTAATTTTGAATCTTGCCAGAGGACTCATATTTTGTTAACAAGATTTCTCGATTATTTAGGCCAGTGGATGTAAATAAATATCCTGTTTAATAGAAAAATAGAGCATCTACTCAAATATGATTATCCACACACACACACACACACACACACACATACACACACACACACACACACACACATATATATATATATATATATATATATATATATATATATTCAAGTATGGGTGGAATAATATCCCTTGTCCAAAGAAATACTATTTTTAAAAAGTGCTCAATACAAAGTAGAGCTAATAATATTTATCAAGAAATTATAACATGGATATGTTACAATATCACTACAATATCACTACAATATCA
Source organism: Ascarosepion bandense (assembly GCA_037127315.1). Lineage (NCBI taxonomy): Eukaryota > Metazoa > Mollusca > Cephalopoda > Sepiida > Sepiidae > Ascarosepion > Ascarosepion bandense. The sequence continues at coordinate 1,204,424 of JBBBDQ010000734.1, forward strand.
CTACATATCAGCTATTTTGTTTCGACACTTCTTGTGTCTTGTCAAGTGATATGGTTATTTTAAATTGAATGGTTTAATAGCTACTTTTGTAGTGATATTTTAACATACCCATGTTATAATTTCTGAATATATATATATATATATATATATATATATATATATATATATAGGCATGGTATAATTATAGATGAAAGTGCTGAATATCCGGGATACACATTATATAAATATAAAAGTGAACAATAAATTCAACATCGAGCGGTGAGAATCTGTTTCAAGCATGAATGTGATCTTCAGGCCATGTGTATTTTGTTTTGGCTCGACTATGCATACGTGTTAGTCAATGATGCATTATAATTTCGCCGTTCGGTGTTGTTTAGAGTGTTCACACACAAACACACACACATATGTATGCATATCAACAAATATATATATGGGAATACACGCAGGTACACACACATATATAACAAATTTTCTGGTAATAATAGAACAGTGCTCAATAATATCAATAACAGAGATATTATGTATATATTAATAAATATTCATATTATCCTACGTCAATAGCATGACTCGGACTTTAATGCTCTATGCAATCATCAGGTGCTTATCAGAAACTGATCGTTTCTAGATTTGAATTCTTTTTCGTTTTCATGTTGTTTATGGTCGTTATAAATTATAAATCTGTGGTACCATATTTTACAATTTATTTAATGTATAATTTAATTAGTTTTATATCGAAACTTAAACATTAAATTAGAAAACAAAATCGTAAAAGTTATAATAAAAAGAAAAATGTTAGTGACAGATGTGAAGAAGGAGATGATTAAACATATTTTTGGTCTATACAAAACGAGCTGAGCCAACTGCAAATACTTTGACAGTGACAACCACAGAAGTATATAAGCTGGAAATAACAAAAAACGAATCGGATTGATACTGCAGCATAACGTGGAGAATTGCGTTCTGAGATACTGTCAGCTTTTTTTAATTTTTTTTTTTTTATGAGCGTTTCACCCCGAGCAAGGCATGTCACTGCCACTACTGTGCGGGGGGCTACGTAGAGTGGAGAAAGGCTGATTAAATATAGGAAATAACAGAGGGTGGGTGATAGGCGGGTGAGGATACCGAGAATGAGGGTTGGGTAGATGAGAGTGTTGTGAGAATAGTTGGGAGTTAGTGTGATAGGAGGTGTCTATTGACCCTACATTTAAACACCTGGAGATTGTAACTGTCGGGAAAGCAGACTTGTGGAAGGGAGTTCCACAGGCGGGAAGCGCGAGAAAAGAAGCTGTTGGAGTAGAATTTACGGTTACATCTTATTTGTTTAACTGTAAAAGGGTGGGACCTAGTTGCTAATCTAGTATCTCGTGTAAATTCGTGCTTAGGCGGCACCAATGATCTAAGCTCATCGGAGCAGAAGCCATGAAAGTACTTGTAGAAGAGGCACAGGGAAGCTACATCACGCCGGTGTGAGAGCGGCTGCAGCCGGTCTGCCAAGTCAGTATCAACCACGTTACAGATCCGCCTTTGTATTTTGTCAAGAAGCCCAAGGAGAGCAGCTGAAAGAAGTCCCGTGATTAAACTGAAAGGGAGGTCTCTCAATATATCTATTATATATATATTATTATATGCACTGACAACACAAAGCACAGAAAAAGAATTCGCTACTCCACTCTGGATAACACCAAGGCTCAGTTTAAGTCAAAATAAATTAGAATTATCATGGAAGACCTGAATGCCAGAATTGTTAAAGGGAGGGAAGAAATCAAGATTGGCAATTTTGCACTAGAAACCACGATGACCGCGGAGAGAAATGGGTCTAATGAAAACACAGTGAGTGACAAAGTAATAAACAAAACCTGGTTTCAAGAACACCTAAGATGATTATAAACATGGAGAAGCCGATCGAAACCAGAACTACCACCAGTAACGATGTCTCCTCGGGGAGGCTCCATGCCTTGAGAGACTATTGTGCCTTAAAATAACCCAAAACCTGAAGTGGAACTCGTACATAGATCCTGCGCTTAGCGCAGGATCGTATGTTCCATTTCTCTCCGCGGTCATTGTGGTTTCTAGTCCCAAATTGCCAATCTTGATAAGCAGGAAAAATGATCGGAGCAGTAAGTAACTAACCTTTACCTTTAAAAGAGCCTGATCACGCCTAAAACGAAGTACTGTTGTACTATTTGGGCAGGAGCTGTCCAGTCCTCGCACCACAGTCTCGATAGAGAGTAAAGACAATTCTGTGTCTTTTTAAATAACAAATTATTTTTCACTACTCAACCCCTCTTTCACAAACAGGATATGGCAAGCATCTCACTACTCTATCGATATTTCCATGAAAAATGTTCGGACGAACTGTATTCCTGGGTTCCACCTGTTCTAACCTTCACTTCTACTACCAGCAACTCTTACCTAGTTAATTTTATGAAATTTCGAGAAATCAAATTTTGATTTCAAATTTTGATTTCAAATTTTGTTGTTAGTTAATAGCAGGACTCTTTGGAGAATGTAAATCATCATTTTTTTTTCAAACAGTTACTTATTTCTTAATAATCTTATCCGGGTAGAAATATAAAAATTACAATAAAACAACGACATTAAAAAAGATTCTAATTACTTTTATAAATAAGATGTTTTAAGAAGACTGTCATAAGAAAAAAATGCGATGAATAATGAATTTTTACAAGAATTGTTTTCAGTTTTTTATTTTATTATTATTTAATTTTAATTATAAAAATTTATAAATGTTCAAATCTTTTAAATTTTTGCATTATTTTAATTGCGTTAGGTAATATTGTTATTAAGCGAAAACTAGATTTACTAAACAAAAATTGAAAAGTTTAATACAAATTATGCTCCAAGTTTTTTAAGCAAATTTTGAATTTATATTCTATGTATATAAATGTGCTCGTTTTTTAAAGTATGGACGTTCATACACATTATCAGAAAATAAGAGAAATATCTATAGAAAATTTAAAATCATTATTCCTTAAATTAGATTAAGAAGAATAATTTAAAACATTTTAAAGATTCTTCTTCTTCTATGTGCCCTGTCCCTTCAGGACGTAGGCGATCATGGATTTCCACGTCTCCCTATCCCTTGTGGCTCTTAGTATGTTTGCTCCTGTTGCTCCTGGCAACCCCCGTTCCGTCATCCACCTGATCAGACCCTGCAAATATGTTATCCGCTGCCTTCCTCTGTCTCTCCTTCCTTCTATCTGTCCAGTCAGTATCAGGTTCTCCAGGCTCTCCTTCCTCATTGCATGTCCCAGAAACTTCAGTTGTCTCTTCCTGATGCTCAGCATCAATTTCATTTTTGTTGCCATTTTTTCTAACACTTCGTCGTTGCTTGTATGCTCAGTCCACGATATCCGTAGCATCCTTCTGTAGAACCACATTTCGGACGCTTCTAGTTTTGTCCTCATTTTCGATGATATTGTCCAGCATTCACAGCCGTATTGAAGAACTGACATCACGTAGCAGTCTAGCATTCTTTTCTTCGTTTCTGTTGAGATCTTCCTGTGTGTTAGTATTTTGCTCATCTTCTGGAACGCGTCCTTTGCCATGCCAATTCGCCTTCGGATCTCCGTGTCGCACTTTCCATCTCCTGTTAGAACACTTCCTAGGTACTTAAATTCTTGGACTTGTTTGATTCTGTTATCCCCCACCTGTATTTGGCATTTTGGGTTGTATCTTTTAAAAATTATGTAAATTATATAGATTTTCTTAAATATAAAGTCTCCGTAAAACAAACAGTCATCACTTATCAAACACGTAAACATGGCTACTGTCGGTGCTTTTTGGTTTAAAAATGCATTTTTAAACTTAAAGTAACATTTGTTTCAAATCAGACTAATGATACTTTACAGCTAATATTCCTCAAATAAAATTTCAGAAGAGTACTTTTTATTTCTGAAAGATTTTGTGATTAAGAGAATTACATTGCGGTGAAAGGTGACTTTTTAACAAACTAAATAAGTAAATAAATAAAAATCGATTCCAATCAATATCATTTCTGTTTCATATATATCAGAATATTTTGCTTACTGGAAACAGAAAATTTAATAGTTTAGATTTCAATTACAACTAAAATAAAAGCTTCTAGAAAGCTTTTTTATTTATAAAAAAAACAACAACAACAAAAAAGCCTTTTAAACCTTACGTACCGCTAATTGGTGAAGGTACCTATATCCTGGTCTTTGTTGTTGTTATTAGACTGTTTTGTGTTCTGTGTATTTTTTTCCCGTTTTTTTTTTTTGCAATAATCAATGTGCTTTGCATCACAAAAAAAAAAAGAAAAAAAAAGAAAAACAAAAAAAAAAAGCAAAAAACAAAAAAAACCCCGCTAAATACTAATTTATAGTACAACATTAACACCGGATAAACAAAATTGCTAACTAAAATTTCAAAGGTTTTTAAGACTTAAAAAAGTCTTCTGGTCATTTCTCTTAATAATAACATACAGATTTTAACGATAAAACTTTGTTTTTATTAATTTTTTTGGCATTTTTACAAGTATCTGGTAAATATTTGGTGGTACCTCGTTTTAAGAAATTCTGTTTATTTGTTGTTAGTTTTTCTTTCTTTCACTCATTCAGATTTCTTCCATCTTTTACTTAGCCGTCTTTTTCCTTCTTTCTTTTTTGACTGCTTTTTTTTCATTTTTTGTTGCTTTACCTTTCTCTCACTCCCTTTATTTTTCTATTCTTCTTTCAGTCTCTTTTTATGTTTTTTTTGCATTCCTTTCTTCTTTATTAATTTCTTTCTTTCTTTCTTTCTTTCTTTCTTTCTTTACTTCTCGGTTTTTTCTTTCTCCATTATTTTTTCTTTTTGCTTTCTTCCTTCATTCTCCATTAATTTTCCATTTATTCCTTCCTTCCTTCCTTCCTTCCTTCCTTCCTTCCTTCCTTCCTTCCTTTTCTTTGTTTTTTTCTCCATTATTTTTTCTTTTTCTTTATTTTCCAGTTATTTTTCTTTGGCTTTCCTTCCTTCATTCATTCTTTGTTTATTTTTCTATTCTTCCTTTTCTTTTCAAATTTTTCTTTCTTTCTTTCTTTCTTTCTTTCTTTCTTTCTTTCTCCTCTCATTTTATTATTTTGGTGGCTTCTGGTCGGATGTGTAAGTAAATATTTTACAAATAATAACAAAAAGAAATTGACAAGAATTTCTAAAAACCTGAATAACAAAAGAAAGAAAATGAATCTGATTTTTCCTGCGTCACGTGATCCATTACCCAAATTAAAGCCTGTGAAAGTCGAGTACCCGTTGGGCGGCTATCACATGATCACCACGTGACCCATGACTTATTTGCATAATTCTGAATAAGATGATTGTCCCTCTATAATTCGGAAGTACACGTATTTATTTATTATTTTTTATCTCGCTTCGACAGATGCTTGATAATTCCTTTCCACCTTTTTGCACATGTTTTCTTTTCTGGGTTTTCTTGTCTCTTTCCTTTGGCTTTGTTTCTCTTGACGAGTCAGGCGTAGGGAGAAAAAAAATAGAAACAAAAAAAACAACAAAAAAACAAACAAAAAACAAACACAAAACAAAAACAAAAAGCAAAAACAAAAATCTATAAAAGAAATAAAAAACAATGAAAAATCAGAAAGGACGAGGGAAGATTGAACGAAAAAATGCAAAAACAAGAAACCGAGAAGAGAAAAGAAGAACGAAGAGACAAAATAGTTAGTGTTTTAGTAAATTAAATTACTAAGTTATTATTATTATGAATTACTACGTTATAATAATAATAATAATAATAATAATAATAATAATAATAAAAAGAAGAAAATGAAACCTTTCTCAAAGAGAGGGCGCAGTCGTCGCACCAAACCACTAGGTAAAATTAACAAGAGTAAAAGTATATATATATATATATATATATATATATATATATATATAAGCTTGTAGACAGAGGTTACACGAAAACGTGTCAATCAAGGTCGTACCCAGAATCATCAGAGCACTGAGTACAGTTCTAAGGATACACACGTTCTTTCTGTTAATTTACCCCAGATAATGTAAAGTTACTCATCATAATTCAGACTAACAATTTATAAATTGTACATAAATTAAAGTTTTGGCAACCTTTTGAAATTATAAATTTTAAATAAGAAATTTGATTATTTTTTATTAGATTTTTGGCAAGCTTTTGAAGTTATAAATTTTAAATCAAAATTTGTTTATTTTTTATTAAATGTTTGCAATCTTTTGAAATTATAAATTTTAAATAAAATTTGTTTATTTTAATAAAACTTTTGGCAGTCATTTGAAATTATAGATTTTAAATCAAAATGTAATTATTTTTCATTAAATTTTTAGCACTCATTTGAAATTATAGATTTAAAATCAAAATTTGTTTATCTTGGTTTTAACAACCCCAACCCACAGAATGAAAAATTACTAAAGATCAGGAGGTTATTCATATTTAAAACGACAAATATCATAAAGAGACTAAGTAATCTAATCAAAAAGAATTTTAGGTTAAATCTTTGCGTTTTCAAAAGAGTTGCTTTCGCTTCGTCTCCAAAGCAATTAGGCTTATCTTGGTGCAAATATTCAACAAAATTTCATGGAAGAGGACGAGGAAAGTTGAAATGAATAATAATAATATTAATAAGAATAATAATTTCTTTGAGCGGCTGTTATGCCCAAGTTTTTTTTTAAACCAGCGTCTTTCTATTTGAATTCCAATCGCGTCTCTGTCAGCTGTCGCTTGGCAACCCATTTAGGAGAAGAAAAACTCCGAACAACAACCCGCAATTCAAGGTGTTAATCGTGCCGAGGAGTGAATGGCTACTGCGTAATGAGGTCACAAACGATCCCCTACAGGTTTCGAGACCCTGTTTGTAAAAGACCGTTACCCAACGTGTCAGGCAACTTTTGGACTTTTGGACCCATTGCGACACCCGTGGGAAAAATATGAGAAATACAAATAGAAATAAAAAGTCCAGTATGGCTCTTCCAGTGGATAAACAGGGAGCCCGTCCTTCAGGAGGAAACCTACCTGAGGTCGAAAAATCTGTCATAGGAACAAACTCGTACACAAAGAATGAATCGTCAGGTCCCCACAACCAGGATAATCCTAATGATGGCCCTGAAAATTCTCCAGCTAGTTTTATAACCGTATATTTAAAGAAAGAAAAAATAAAAGGAGTACAAAGTCGTTATGACTGCATTTCATGTAGCGTTACTCAAACCTCAAAAAACATCACTCGCCAAACATATGACATTTGGCAAGAAAAGGTTGGAGAAACATATAGGAAGTACATTGACAAAAATAAATTAGTCAATGTACGAAGATACATCATCCGAAATAACCGATTGACAGAGGCTGAAATTAATGAGATAAAAAGAATTGCAACCAGAATAGACGAATCAACAAAATATGAAGAGAGCCGGAATCAGAAATTAAAAGTAGTAGCATCAAACAAGCCACAGGTCATAAAGTAGAAACCGTGATACGCACAAATCACTGTGAAGATAATGCTGTAAGTTTAGAAGTGCCGGAATGGTGTCATCTGAGTCAGTTACAAGACGACAATAAAACGAGTTCAGAACACATTGAACAGAATTAATTTACGGAAAACAAGAACCGTATACAAAAAGCCAAAGAAGAAATCAAGAACCACATAAGTCAAATACAAAATATTGCGATGGAGGAACGAGAACAACTCCCAAAATTACAACCAACAAGGCATAACCTCGAAACTATTAAGCTCTACAATGCAGCACTCAAATTAATTTTGGATGAAGAAGACACTCATATAAATCCCAATGAAGTAATATGTGCATCAGCAATAGCAGCAACAGAAAAATTGAATATCAGACATGCAGATCCACCTTGGAAAAGAAAAATAGAAGAAGAAATTGAACAATTTAGAAGTGAACTATCAGTACTCGATGAACTGAGAAGAGGAATAAATGTAAGAACTAGAAAAGGCAGAAGAGTCGAAAGAAAATACATCATTACAGATGGAAATGAAATCCTATCAACTAAGGAAAAAATAAAGCAAACAATACAACTGAAGGCTCAAAGAATAAGACGCTATGAGAAAAGATCAAGATTCTACAGACAAAACAAGATTTTTCAAACCAATGCAAAGAAATTTTTACAGGGAAATAGGTAAAAAGAGAATTGAAGTGACAGTCCGCCAAAATGGAAGAAGTTATACAGTTCCTGGAAAAAATATTGGCTTGCCCTAAAGAATATAACAAAGAAGTAGATTGAATTGTACAAGAGATAGAACGAATAAAAAATAAACCAGAACAGACATGGGCTGGAATCACAGAAGAGGTTGTTAAATGTGCACTTGAAAAAGCACACAATTGGAAATTTCCAGGTATAGATATAATTCCTAGATTTTAGCTATATTATTTAAATTCAGCACATAAAAACTAGACAAAGAACTTCAAGAAATGGTGAACGATCCCACTAAAATTCCTGCATGGATGACCAAAGGAATTACATTTCTTCTACCAAGAATAGTGACACAAACAATCCGAAAAACTTCAGAACAATTACATACCTTCCGACAACATACAAACTATTAACATCTATTTTAACAAAACAGACATATTTCTTCTTGGAAAGAAATGACATATTACCGCTTGAACAAAATGGGTGTAAACGTGGCTGTTACGGATGTAAAGCCCTATTGATTACTAACAAAATATCCTGGAAAACTGCTACAATGCAAAGAGAAATCTTCGTACAGCCTGAATAGATTATCGTAAGGCATTCGATAGTGTGCCACATTCCTGGATCTTAAAGACTTTAAATATATACAAGATATCACCCGTCATCATCAATTTCATCAAACAATGCATGTTGATATGGGAAACAACCCTTTACCTCAATCATATAAATGGAACCTATAAATCTGGTGAAATAAATATCAAAAGGGGTATATTTCAAGGTCACTCTTTGTCTCCCTTACTATTCTGAATATCATTAATAGCACTAAACAGTCAACTTAAAAAGACAGAATGTGGTTATAAAATAGGCCAAAAGAAAATAAGCCATCTCTTAATGGATGACTTAAAGTTGTATGCTAAGAATGATAACGAGCTGGAAGGTCTTCTGCAAACTGTAAAATGCTTCAGCGAAGACATTGGAATGAAATTCAATTTGAACAAATGTGCTAAAGCTACAGTTTTACGTGGATCGCTATAACAAACATCCTTAAATAGCTTAGACCTTGTTGTAACAGATAAAAGAATTAAAGCCAGAATTAAAGCCAGAAGAAGCTTATAAATACCTAGGTGTAAATGAGATTGTACTCACAAGTACTGATCACACATTTTGAAAGAACTTTATCTATGTGTATAATCATATTTTCCTTTTACAAAAACTTGTCAGTGGTAATGTAATGAAACCATTTCTGAGCTTCGATCTCTAATTGGAACCCATAGGGAAATGTGTATAAAACAGAAATCAAAGGAAATAATAATAATAATAATAATAATAATAATAATAATAATGTCAGTTCTTAATTACGAAAACACGTTCATTTTACAAGTTGTACACATATAAAGCGGATAAAACACCGGAAAAGAAGCATGAAAACTCCTGTAGGAATTCTCTAATCCGACTGATATAATTCCTGAACAAACCAGACAAGGTTTAACACTGATCATGAAAAAGTTCTTATAAAAAATTTAATTAATAGATGTAGTATACTCTGGGAATCACTGTTCTGCAGGTAAAGACTTTGAAAACATTGTGAATTGCACAAAGATGAGGGCAGACATTGTGAGAATATGTAGTATTCGTGCGAAGGTCAGACCAATTGTCGTTGGATAGATGTCGTTAGAATAGCACTCAATATAACAACTTTGGGCAACGTTTAACCTTTATGCCCAGAAAAATATGGTGCTTCAAGAGGACTGTTATTCTTTTGACATCGGTATTACTGTATACACTTTTGACTTCCTAGGCAATGTTTACTTAAAAGATTATAAAATATGTGAACCAAGCACAATGCGATATTTATAATTTAACTGTTCATATAGAAATACATTTGAAAAGAAATATTCTTAGTCCAAAATTTTATAAATACAAAATTATCAAAATATCTACAATGTAAAATTTATTATTTGACATTTTGTAAATAATTATGAAAACGTTTTTATTCAGTTTAATAAATAAGTAGTGTTTTATATGTTGTCAGTCCTCAAGAATAAAGAAAATGAATCCATTTACAATTCAAATCATTGCATTTTAAGAATGTTGGTTCACTGACGTGCGAGACGATTTTTTTCTCCAGAATCTATCTTACGTATCTATAGGTCAACCATTCGTCCATGATTGGAATATTGGTGCCACATATAGTCCGGTGCCCCTACTATTCAGCCCCTTGATTTAAATCCAAAGAAAACTCACCAATATTATTAGTCCTGATCTGGCGGTTAGACTTCAGCCATTTTCGCATCACTGTAAGAATATCTCTGTGACTGTTTTTTATGATTATTTTCATGGTAATTGTTCGGATGAACTCTTCGATATAGTAACTAAATATTTTGAATTTAAGCGCAGGACTAGATTGACGTTAAGATTTCAAAAATTTACAGTTGAACTGGCTAGATGTAGTCGTAAGTATTATGCTAACAGTTTTCCATGCTTTTTGACCAACTTCAATCTGCAAAATTTAAATGCAATGTCAATTACTATCTACTGTCCTCCTGATTACTCTTTCCTCTTCCCGCCCATTATTAATGCTTATGTTCTTAATTCTTTCGCAGCCTGTAACCTTTTGTGTCTTAGTGGTTTTACTGCCTTGCATGCAATGATATGGATTAAAAAAAAACTTTTTCAAGGGATTAATTGTAGTTTACAGTAATAGCGGGTTCAAGAGGGAAAACTGTCCTTTTAGCACACCGTACTTATCCGGGTACATTTTTTTTTTATGTGGGACGTGTTTTTTCGCGGACATGTTTTGTTCGCAGGACACGTTTTTATTGCGGACACGTTTTGTCGCAATCCGTTTTTATATTTGCCATCGTTGCGATCGACTTGTAACACGAGACATTATTGTGGTGAAAGGTCACTTTTTCTTATTTATTTGTGTTCTTTTTTTTTTTGGCAATTTCTTTCTTCCAACGCACCAACAATGCTGTATAATATTTGATATTGATGGTTCTTTCTTTCTCTTTCTTTGTTCATCGATTACCTTTCTCAAGGTAATCGATGAACAAAATACGTTACGCATGCCAAAATACGGAGACTAAAATCTTGCCTTATGATGTTTGCGTCTTTGGTCGCTTTGGACGACTTTCACTCACTCAGCTGACTGCCGATTTGTCCCCGGAGTGAAGTGTGGAATTCATGTTTCACCCATCGTCACATATTTAAGCAGAAACTCTTTCTTGTTGCGTTGCAAAAGTTGCAAACAACGCTTTGAAATCGGCGCGTTGTTGTTTTTGATCGGCTATGAGAAAACGCGGCACCCACTTTGAACACAGATTTCTCATTGACAAATGTTCATGCAAGATGGTAAATACAGTTCCTTCTGATATGTTCAACACCTCTACTATCTTACACAACTTCAATTGACGATCGGCTAAAACGAGTTTGCGGATTTTTTGGTGTTTTCCTGGACAACGGCCAATTTAGATGTCCTTAGCGTTCAGCATCAATTCTGTCTGTACAACCGCGTTTAAAGTCAGCATACTACCTCTTAGCAGTTGTTTCCGACGGAGCAGAGTCTGAATAATATTTATCAAGCTATTGCATTGCTTGAACAGTATTTTTCCCATCAGAAAGCAATGCTTTATCAACAGACAAAACTCAGATTTTTCCATTGGTTTGAAAATTTGCGACTGCAGCTTCACTTAAATAACTGTAGTTTGTGAACTGATAATCTGATTGGGCCCAAATTCTGTCACGTACCATTTGAAGGTTAGTACTTCAAAACAATTATGTGGATTACTTATTAGTGGTGCCATCTATATGTTAAGCCCTGGTCTTATTGAGTGATGTGTTAATAATCTTAATATGAAATACGAAGCTGACACAGTGTACACAGAAAGGAAACCATATGAACCTCTACAGAAGAGTTTATTTAGAGGGAAAGCGAGAAGAAATAATTAAACGTCACCTGAAAGAAGACAGAATGAGTGGTAGTCAGAAAAAAGTATAAGCATAAATTGTAACTTGCAAATCGAAGATACCAAAATCGAACAAGTACAAAAATTTAACTATTTGTGATGAGTTTTAACAGAGGACGGAAAAGTACGATTAGTATAGCCAAAGTGTTTTCCTAAAGTTAAGCAGAGTAATAAGAAACAGGAAAACTTCGTTAAAAAGAAAGAAAAGAACTGAACTATTATGTGATATTTGTCCTTCCATATGGCGGTGAATACTGGAAAATCTTCTTAAAGATGAAAAAGAGACTTTACTTAACAAAAATGTGGTTCTACAGAAGGGCACAGAGGATAACATGGACCGTATATGAAAGAAACGATGCAATTCTAGAGAAAGTGAAAACAAAAAGAAAACTGATACTTAACATTAGGAAGAGACAGCAGAAATTTCTACGAAATATAGAGGAAAGAGGGCTTGGAAAATCTGATACTCACAGGACAGATTGAAGGCAAGGGTAAATGGATAGCGCAACAGGGTTTTGGCGAGATAAAAATTATTAAGAGCCAAAAAGAGCAGGATATTGTGAAAATCCACGATCACCTACCTCCTGACGGGGCACAGTACATGAAGAAGAAATAAACAGTGGGATCTTAGATAATACCGAGAAAGTTGGTTGGGATTTGTTGAGACTTAACGTCACTCAGTTTTCAACAAACCTGTAAATGCGTAAAAAAAAAAAATGAAAGGCAGACAAGACACTCAGTCTAGGCCAGCCGATCGGAAGAAAAAAAAAACAGACAACATAGTGTATTTCACTGTTCTGTCGAACAACAGAGCAGATAGGAAACAAGGAGTACAAATGCAACGATATTTTATTATTATTTCGTATATTTGAGTAATGTTAATATTCTACAGAGTCCATGAAAGACAGTTCGAACCTTCAAGATGGCAAATTTATTAAGAAATGATGCGAAAGTAGGATATGTGCAGCGTGGCGGTAAAAGTAAAACCAGCGTGCCGAGTTCCAATTACAACTGCGTTGATTTATACAAATACCATTGGGAAAGGTATGCGTCAATCTCCTCTCACCCATCCACAGTTACGGTTTAATTAGCGAGAAAGGATCGATTCCCTGGGTATTTTCGATAACGGATAGCGGCTAGAAATAAGAAATCGGAGATCCGAGTTCGAATTCCAGACGAGTTCACTGCATTCACTGACACGCTAATGTCTTTACGAAAAATATGAACCCATCCCTTCCCTCCAGCTATGGGTAAAACCGTACGAATAATTCCCTTACAAAAAAGTAAAAATAACTATTATTAAAATCCCAAATACTGTATGTTTTGGCTATAAATAATCACAATAAGAAAAGGAATAAACAAATCAATTAATCAACATAAAACTGGGCTCTCTAGCCGTGGCTAGAGAGACTGTTTTAAATTTAAAACAGGCTTGGCGTGGCCTTGTTAACTACATTCTGTAAAATCTTACTTTCAACATAAACCACAACAGAAAAAAGTAGTGTGGTGAATCTGTGACCCTAAAATTCACAGGGAAGTCTAGTGGCAGAAGTTGGGGAGGAGCAAGAACAGGGATAAGAAAAAGTTTTGGAATATTGAATAAACCTACTAGCAATGCAAACCGGCGGTTACTATTGGCACAAATATTGGCACAACGATAATAACAATGATAATAAAAAGAATATTAAACAAAAAATAAAACAGATAATGAAACCTTGCTGATTTCACAACTGAAGTATCTTTTCAATTTTAAATTATATTGAAAATAATAAAGAGAAGAATCAAGTCTGCATGAACAACTTTTCACGATCTGTTTGCTGTGTGGAATCAGCCAACTTAATCGAAACTAAATGAATTTTAGCCCACACCCTCTTAAAAAAGCAGATAAATAACTAAAAATAAAGTAAATAATATTTTCTTATTTTTCTCTGCCTTCTCGATTCATTCATTTTATTCGCATGAAGCCACCCCACATAGAAAGAGTCTGTTATTCTAAAATTTCTAGGGTCGCTGCTTTGTGCTTCATTTTGGCAACTAAAAGCAAGTCTCCTTGAATTTCTAAAGTCAAGACGCCCATTCAACGACGTCAAGAGCTGAACAATTAAAAAAAGTAAATAAAAAACTTTAATTTCCAGCACGTAATTCAAGAAATATTAAAAAAAAAAATGAAAGTTAAATTAAAAAGTTAATATCATAATGTCTTGATGCTAATTCCATCCGGTTTGTTCACTATAATTTGGTGTCCTTAGCACATTCTGTCTTCTCGGCCCTTGACATTACCACTTGGATGAATTCTAAAAGTGGTGTCACCTATCCGTTAGAGTTAGTTGTCACAAGCTATCAATCCCAACTGATCTCTTCCTCTGTCTGCATCTTACTGTCGTCTCCCTGCCTACTTTATAAATCCCTTTGTTTATTCAGTACGCTTTTCAATGCATCCACTTCGACGCATGCGCTGTCTTGTTAGAGCTCATTTACATATTGATGTTTGGTGATCCTGCAGTTCGTTTCCTATTTTCGAAAGTTCGGTGTTTTATTTCCCATTTATCATTTAATAATTGTAGAATTATTGAAAAATATTTCATTTATCGTTCAATCATTTATAATTTGATATATTCTCCATATTTTAGCGCTAGTGAAAGAGCTTGAATAATATTAGTAATTGCCAAGAGAACCGTTTCCTTCCGCTGTCTGACTGAAAAAAAATATTTTGGTAATATAGCAGAAAAAGTTGAGAATATCTCCACCCCCCCCCACTCCGATCCAGCGATCCCTAACTGATCCATTGTTGTACTCAGACGCCAATTTTGAAAAACATGGAATCAATCGGAAAAGTATGAGTTACGAACTTTTTCGCTTACAAGTCTGTAGACTGCCGTTACTTTCTGAGGTAGACTGATAGCCAACTAAGGCTTTAGAATCCAGTATGTCAATATATTTAACACATGGCTAAAACTGAGGACTGAGAGTCATGCATATAAGACAGAGTTTTGGAAAAACATTTTTTAAAAATAAGGGATTACAGAGTGTGAAAGAATAAGAAAAGAGAGAAATATTATTAATGCTCGAAAATAATCGAAGAAAAGTTGCGGATTGGTATCAATAGAGAAGAAAGAAAGAGTCGAGAAAGTTTTTGAAATATAAAATATTATTTACTTTCGTGTTTTTAAAAGTTAATTTTTCTTAGCGCGTATGAGTTCTTACAGTTCTTGTTTGAAGTTGTTTGCTCAGATGAAAATTAATGTGAATTCTCCGCGTGTGAAAAAAAAGTGGTGAAGAAGAAAGTGTAAGTGTCTCGTAGCTTGGCAAAGAAAAGTGTAAGTGAAATGTAGCTTGGTGAGGAAGACGGCTAAATGAATAAGAGACGGCTAAATAAGTAAGAACATTTCTTACAGTTATTGTTTTTAGTTGCTTGCTAAGATGAAAATAGATGTGATTTCTTCGTGTGAATGTGTGAAAAAGAGGCAGAGAAGAAAGTGAAAGTGTCACGTAGCTTAGCAAGGACGAATGTAAGCAAAATATGGCTTGGTGAGGAAGCACAGCTAGATGAGTAAGACAATTTCTTTAAAATTATAATGTCGTGAACCTGTTGCAGTAGATTGCCACGCCTTCTTCTTGCTGCTTGTCTGATTTAGAAACTTGACTAATATAATCTTCAAAGTGATCACGTGACATATTTGTTAAAAATGTTAAATATTCATTTACAAAAGATTACTGCGCGAATCCTCCAATTAAAACTATTTTTTGTCATTTGATGTTTGATAGTCTTGGAGTTTATTTTCCTCTGTCATCTACGAAGTAATCAGGAGAACAGTAGGTAGCGATTGAAGATGAAAGTAAACTAGTAAACACGAAGCCGGAAGAGATTTCCACCAGCGAGAAGTGAGAGTAAAGAAACTGTTAGCGTACAACTTACGATTACTTATAGCCACCAATAGTAAATTGATCAGACCTTGTCGCCAGTCTATTACTACACTGAAATTCATAAAGTCTAGTTATAGTGAAGAACAATTTACATGAAAATATTTATAGAAAAGACACAGAGAAGCAATCTTACGGCGGTTGTCATGTGACTAAAATCTAGACGCCAGGTTAGGACCAATAATATTGGCTAATCGTCTTTGGAGCACAGGACCATATGTGGTAACAATATTCTCAGTATGGACGAATAGTAGACTTATAGATATGTAAGATAGATTGTGGAGAAAAATGATCTAGCATGACACAGTGAACCAACTTTCTTAGTAGCTGAGCTAGTAATATATTCAATGGAGCCTATCCACTTCATGTCCTCCAAGAGCGTTATCCCAAGAAAGAGCAACGAGCCAATTTCCTGGAAATTAGCATCAACCATGCTGATGGAAGGCAGAAAGAGCTATCTCATATATATATATATATATATATATATATATATATATATAATTATTCAGTTACTTAGTTTCTGGTCATAATAAGGTTAAACCAGTGCACATTTGTATTAAAAAGTGTTCAATACAATTATATTGTAGAAATTTTCCATTTGTAAACGAGTTATTGCGCGACCTAGGTTTCTAACATGAGTGCTGTCTTCAGGCGATTTGCAATAACTGATTTTACCGTTTACTGTTTCTTTTTTTTTTTAAGAACGCTCGCGTAACGTTGTTTTTTTTTTTGAACGCTCACCTGGCAGGGAATTTTGAACGCATAATTTTTAAAATTACAAGGAATTATGGCGTTTTCATCCATGGTTGTATGAACCTAAAAAAACGGTAAACGGTAAAATCAGTTATTGCAAATTATTTTCTTAACAAGATTTATCGAATATTCAGGCCAGTACGTAAATAAAATGTTTAAACTTAAAAAACAAAGTATCTCCTGAAATATGATTATCAATTTAAAATAATGTTCAAACAAATAAATTAAAAATATGTCGGTTCATTCCAATTCCAATTCCATTTCTTAACTTTCCGCAACATTTCGTAGAATTGAAATTGACAATCCACTTAAAATCGTTGCAATGTCGCCGTTAAGAATATGTGCATATATCATAAGTTTTAGTCACGTATGAAACAGAATCACTTAAATGCCAATGTGAAAATCACTATACACTTCCGTTTCAACCCAATATCCATAAAGTATAGACAGGTAGTAAGTATCTAAATAGAATTTTTATACGCACACACATACGTACATTTACAAACACACACACAGACACGCATATTCTTGTGTATATATAAGTTGATATGTATTATGAAGTATTCGGAGAAAACATACAACACGCGCGAAAGGAATATATTAAGAATTTTTTCGCTAACAATTTGATCACTCCATGAAACCTTAAAAAATCATAGTAAAATGGAAACGAGATATTTGTCTAAGCAATTTTCTCGTTATCAAATTTACCAAACATTTGGTATACAAGATAGATATAGATGATTTTTATGTATATATATTCGGGGGATGCTTCCATGGCTTCTGCTCCGATGAACTTAGATCACTGGTGACCCCTAGGTTCGAATTTGCACGAGATACTAGATTAGCAACTAGATCCCACAGTGAAACCTATAAAATGCAACCTCAACTTCTACTCCAACAGTTTCTTTTCTCGTACTTCCCAACTCTGGAATTCCCTTCCACATGACTACCTACCCGACGGCTACAATCTCCAGGAGTTTAAATGTAAGGTCAATAGACACCTCCTAACATAATAACTCGCTTCCATTCTTTCAAACACTCTTCCCATCCTCCCAAATACCTATCACCCCCCTTCTGACATTTCCTATATCTAACCACTCTTTCTATTTACCATCCCCTATGTAACCCCAAGCGCAATAGTGGCAATGGAATGCCTTGCTTGGGGTGAAACGATTAAAAAAAATATCCATATCCATATCTATATATGTATATATATATTGAAACTAATATCAACGGGTGTATGTATATATTTATTTAAGTTCGTAAGCATATAGACACAAACATGTGCGCGTTCGGATTTACATATATGTATATCAGTTAAGTAACATACATGATAAACGCGTCAGGCGATCATGTCGCGAAAGAGATATGACTGACTGGGCAGAAGATTATCTCGCAGTAGGTTGCCATTGCGGTAGACTGGTTGCCAGCCAAGGCTATAGAACCCAATCTGTTCTATTATTTAACCCATAACTGGAGGGAAAACGGTTTAATACCTTTCCCAAGGGTATTTGTGCATAAGTGAATGCAAGAAATTCAACTGGAATTCGAACTCGGCTCCCCGATTTATCGTACGAAGTCGATATCCACTGCATCACAATGCACATCCTGTATATAGACTTACATAATTACAAAAATTATATAAATAAATATATATACATCTATTTGTGTGCGCACACACACACATATGTGTATGTATATCAATATCTATATCTCTGTATATATGTGTGTGTTTGTTTATGTGTGTCTGTGTGTTTGTGTTTTGGTGTGTGTGCGTGTAGCATTCGGTGTTCCTTTGAAACTGATGTCAGTTAATGAGTGAGCAGACATGGTTTGAAATAAAGGACTCCATTTTTTTCATTTTCATTAATCAAAAATGTATGTTGGACAAATGATATTAAACAGGCATAATCGGTAAACGCATGCGTACAATAAACGCAGCACATACAGATCTTATATAAATCTATCGAATAATCACAAAAATGTCTTTGTTGAGTTGATTAAATCACTTATCTTGGTTCATTGTCTTCGTTACAAAATCTATAGACAATGTTGAATAAATATTTAAACGCAATAATAATAAAAAAAAAAGAATGAAAACAGTATGGCTCCGTCGATTCTTTCATGTCGCAAAGGCAGAATTGATTTTGGTCATTATAAGAAAAAAATATATTTAAGGAAAAAAAAAGTATTTTTTGTGCAGAAAGGAAATGAAATTTCTTGACCAGGGAAAACTCTTTTAACGTGAGTGATTTTGGACTAAATCCGAGCTTATCTGGTGGCAGAAATAGTTGCATATTAACCGCTAACGGTTGTAGTCAGTGTTGGTGCCGAGATATTAAGATTTTTTTTATATTATAAACATGTTAGTTAAGACAGTTCTCGTTAATTAATTGCTTGGCACTACATGATCTTTCTATCTTCACAACATTCACTCGAAAAGTGCGTAATAGCTAAATGGTATGAGCAGTAGACTTGCTTGATGGCTGAGATTATTGGTGTTTGTTTTGGTGGCGGTGGAATTTTCTCTTCATTTTGGCAGGATTAAAATAAAGAAAGTATTCGTATCTCAAAAAACCTGTTAAATAATTGTACATGCAATACTTTGGTAAGATCTTGTATATAAGATAGATATACATGACTTTTAATCATATATATTCGGAGGACATATCTACATACATATATTGAGACAAATATCAACTGGTGTATGAGTATTATTTATTTTAGTTCTTAAGCATATACACACAAACATATACGCGTACGCATTTACATCTAAACTTATTTATAAATGGAACTTTGTCTGTGTGTGTGTGTGTGTCTGTGTGTGTGTCCGTTACCTATAGACTCCGAAACGGCTGAACCGATTTTCTTGAAAATTTACATAGTTGTACTATAAGCGTCTGCGAGTGTTCTTAGCTAGGTTTTGTGTCGAGGTACCCCCGATAAATATCGAAAATAGATAATCGAAAAAATCGGGTTATAGAAGGAGTGGTCCGATTTTAATCAAATTTGATACACTCATAGACAAAAACATAAGAAACGATATTCAGAAGTTTCAAGGTTGCAGTTCTTACAACAGTGCAGACAATTTTATATCGATACCAGGAAATCAAAATTTGACTTACATCCATTCATTTTTCTTTCAGTCTACGGTTTCGCTTTAACTGGAAACAACTATTGCTTTTTAGTCTTTCGTGCCAACGTCCAAAGTGTCTGAACTCCAGGACCATGGATTAGTTTTGAAGCTTTCATTAGACCCGAGCAACGCCGGGTTATACTGCTAGTATATGTATAGATGCTTACGTAATCAGAAAAATGATATTAATATATATACATTGACTTGTGCACACACACACACACACACACACACACACACACACACACACACACACACACACACACACACACACACACACACACACGATATATATATGTGTGTGACTATGGCGCCAATCACTTTATTTATAGCAGTTTGTACGTATCTATCTCTGTCTCATCATATCTATTAATTTCACTAGTAAGAATAAAAACTAAATCTTAAAATAAGCTAAAAGCTTAGAATATAAAATAAACCGATGGTTCTATTCCAAAATCGACAGAGCCTAAATATAATACTAGTAAGATTCTCATTACCAAGCATAAATCTCACTTTGTTCAAGAGCGGAATTTCCACTGTTGAATAAGGTGATGTTGAGAACAGGGGCAAATGCTTATGCCTTGCAATATACTAAATTCGAAGAGTATATGCCTTATTTGTAGGCCTGTCTGTATCCATCGAGTATTATGATTCTCGCCCATGTCTTCTTTATTAACTATTTTTGAGGAATCCGATATCTTCCGTCATGCATTTGGCTATTCGGACTGATACAAAGTATAATCCGGTCTTTACCTGTGATGAAAAGAAAAAATATTATCAAGTTTGTATATATATATATATATATATATATATATATATACATTTTTTATTGTCATGGGAGGTTAGCAACACTGTAGTACGAACGGAGTAGCCTACAAAGGGCAGACGAACTCTTGAAGTGTCAACGCCCAGCTAACTAGAGTTGGCGTTTCGATAAAATGCCGTGTAAAAGGCAACGCGAAACTAATCCTCCCGCGTTTATTCACGAACTTTCACAACATGACAAATCCTAACGGCGTGAAGGGGGTTAAGTTTATAGGCACTGACTCCTCGCCAGGTAAGGGACGACATGCGCTACAGGTGTCACCGGACCGTCATCCTGCAACTGCTAGCATTAACGGCGTAAAGGGGACAAATTTCCACCGAATTTATCTCTCGCCCGGAATGGAAGGACATGAGCGACAGCTGTCACAGGACCGCTACCTTGCGACTGCTCGCAACAAACAAAAAATAACTATTGTAATCTGGAATGTTAGAACCATGAAAAACTGTGGACAGCTGGCTTGGGGTGAATTGGCTAAAAGCTTTTTTAGTGGCCCTATTCCTCCGGGATCATCTGTATTGCATAACGCGTCACATTAAAATATTTCACACTATATCATGTATATGTTCTAAATATTGTTCTTGATATATATATTGTTCTTGATATAACGAAATGAATTCAAATAAAATTTAATTATATATATATATATATATATAAATTTTATATATATATAATTATATATAAATTATACATATATAAATTATATATATATATATATATATAAATTTATATATATATATATATATATATATATATATAAATTAAATTATATATATATAATATATATAATTTATATATATATATATATATATATATTTTTTTTTTTTTTTTCCCCGTAGTAGGTTGACATTACTTTCTGCTTTTTTAGTGACGCTATTCCTCCGGGATCATCTGTATTGCATAACGCATCACATTAAAATATTTCCTACTATATCATACATATGTTCTAAATATTGTTCTTGATATATATATATATATAACGAAATCAAATCAAATCAAATTTAAATATATATATATATAATTTATATATATATATATATATATAATTTATATATATATTTTATATATATATATATATATATATATATATATATATATATATTATTTTTTTTTCCGTAGTAGGTTGCCATTACTTTCTGCGGTAGACTGGTTGCCAGCCAAGGCGATAGAACCCAACCTATTCTGTTTTTTAATCTTAAAACTTTTCTCAAATGTATTTGCGAGTAGGTGAATGCAATGCTCCTCGATCTTTTGTCCCAAGCCGATATCCACTGCACCACAACGCAAATCCTAAGGAATATACTTTCAATTTACCATACCGTAAAACTATATTATGCCCTCTCTCTGGTAAACACGCACACTCACTCATAGATATTAAAAAGTTTTCTTTTTATTCAAATACTGTCCGATCTTAGAATTGACTGTTAAATTATGTGCTAATATGTTATTATAATATTTTCATACAAATATATTAATCAGTCCGAATAATAAAGAGTTTACTTTGTTTTATATCAATTTCTTTTAGAATATAACTTTAAACGTCATATAACTCTCATCTTGCACATGGAAAAAAAAGATATGTTTATTTTTTACACGTTTTCAAGCTTGGTCATAATTCTTCTCAAATTTCTGCCATTAAAAAATAATAAAATGAAGGATCCATTTATGATCAGATAATATGGCACTGGTTTCTAAAGTTACATATACTTGCTTTGAACCCATGTTCTGTGGAACCGATTTCCAAAAGAATCCCTACAATCTTAACGTGTTCAGGTCTAGGATTAAACGTTATATTTAAACATATCCGCGTAAATCGTGCCTCTGCTCTGTAAATCTACTTTAAGCGGCTCTCAGGCTGAAAATCTTTGTTAAAAAAAAGAAAAAGTATTTTGTTAAATCTCCACCTGTGTTAAAAAAAACGTGTCGAAAATATCATATTAGAGGACGTCCATATACAAATGACAATCAACATCTGAAAACACTAGTCGAACAAAGTCCACGTGAATTTACCTGGAAAAAGCCTCAAATAATGAGTATCGGCATTTTTAGAATGTTGAATCATCTAAATAACATAGGGAGCGTAAAAATCAAGTTTATGTAGTTTTATAGAGTGTCTGAAATATTATTTTATAGAGAGTGAAAAAGTAATGTTTAACATAGACCAAAATAGAGTTATGCAAATATATTTTCTTTCATTCCAGTTAGTAAATTGCTCTTTAAATTCCGTTCATCCCCTTAGTTCTCACCGTTCATGCTCGGCTGCTATTACCCATCGGAATCACTTCTTCCGGCTGTACCGGAGTGACACGTCTGATTGCAATAGACGTCTGTTTGTCTCTTCTCGTAATTAATGCAAACGTTACCTAAATGAAGCAAAATTATAATTTGCAAATCCTCAATCCCTCTTCTATTCAATCAATTCAAAGTCCTCACATCTACAGTAGACAAGGTTGAATGCTTTGCCCGCAAATTCTCTTCGAACTCCACACTTTACTTGTCTGGAGGATCCACACACGATTTCCCACCAAGAACAGAAGTTCAATCGAGTGATATATGCATAGCCCTGTCTCTGGCTTAACATATCATTTCTAAATTAGATTCCCATAATGCAAGTGGATTTGATGGAATCCCAATCATCATTCTAAAGAAATGTGCTCCAAATTCTACAATTATTGCCTTTCTGCTTCTTGCTTTCTTGATTGTTCGAAGCCCTCATCTGTAGTTTCTGTTTTTAGTGAACGCTGATAAACCCTCTGACTCCTCTAACTATTGAACTATTAGCCTCTTTCTGCTTTTCGGCAAAGCATTTGCGGCCCTAATTAATGCTGAAGCAATTAAGCATCACATCTCCCACAACCTACGCATAATGGTGAAGCTCGAACTGTTACTCTATATATTTCTAAAGTGTTTGACAGGGTTTGGTATGCTGGCCTTCTGTGCAAGCTCCAAGGCTACTGTATTTCTGGGGTATTGTTTGATTTAATCTAATCGTTTCTATTGAATCATGAAATGAAGGTTGTTTTGAACGGAAAAGCTTCCAGTATCTTTCACACAAACGCAAGGACTTCATCTCGAAGTTCTCCACAAAATTCACTGGAGGATCTGCACTGTAATCCGTCCTCACTTGGCATCTCGTCTTCAATCACTTTCTGACCTCTGTCTTTTTCTACAAATTTTTTCATGGCAACTGCTGTGATGAGCTTTTTTCCTGGTGCTACTAGATTGGCATCTAGATCCCATTTATTCACCGCTGAAATAGTTCAATGTTACCGCCAATTCTACTCCAAAAGTCTCTGAGAGCTACAATATCCAAAAATTTCTATCTTATTTCAATCTCGTCCATCTTTTATCCTACTGTACCCTGTCTTTTCTCTCACTGTAACCTGCTCACTAGTAGCGGTCCCGCATTGATTGGAGTGAAATTATAAAAAATGCAGTTATGTTTTTTTAAAATATACAGTATCATCTTAAATTAAGGAACAAAAATGAAAAAATCAGTATCTCCAACATTAAGCATCGAAATTGCGTGAAAGTTTCACTGAAAGCAGACATACACCTTCCCAACAATGTCGCTAGCTTACAGGATACAGAAAATAACAGAAAAGAATCTATCACATATTTATTTTTTCATGTGCCCAAAATTAGAGAAAAAGTTTAAATTTTAGCTAAATAAATCAGAACAAACAAAAGACAAACTTGCAATTTAATATTTTGTGCTAAGATCTTTATGTTCGATGACTGCTGCAGATCTCACAAGATTTTACCAAATTTTGACAATCAGTAACCGTAATTTTAGCCCATTCTTCCAATATTTTCAGCCACAAATCATCAATATTTGATCGATTTAGTGCTATTACCTTCTTCCATAATGTTTTCCATAAATTTTGAGTGGCGTTCATGTCAGGATTTGGAGTGGGTCAGTCAAGAATCGCAATTTCTTGCTTCTCGAAATAATTCATCACGAGCTTTGCCTTATGGCACGGAGCGTTATCCTACATAAATACGGAAGTGTCACTACCACAATTTTAAACGTACAAGAGATGAAGTTCCAACCGCAGAAATCATTCCAAAGACCATTACACTGCCTAGACGAAACTTAACTGTTTTCTTGTCAAAATTCTTATTCATTGCTTCACCAGTTAGTCTTCGTATACATTGCTTGCTATTACTCCTAAACAAATTGAACTTTGATTCATCACTGAAAAATCTTTGGACCAATCATCTTCTGACCAGAGTACACGCTTTTTAGCAAATGCTAACTTTGCTGTTTTACTTTTCTTGTTGATGAGAGGCTTTTTCCTAGGAGAGTGAGCGAATAGACCAATTTCGTGTAATCATCTTGACACGGTTTGTCTTGAAGCCTTGATGTGATTTTTAATGTTTCCAGAAATGTTTCCTGCAGCGAAAACGATCTTTCAATGCGAGACAGTGCATTATCCTGTCCTGCCTGACAGTTGCTTTTCAGGTCAGCCAGGTTTCCTCTTATTGGTTGTGCTACCGGTGTCATTGTATAACTTCAAAACTCTGCTAACAGCACTTTTCGAACAGTTTACCTTGTCAGCAATTTATTGTGCGGTATTATAATCCTTTCTAAGTTTTACAAATTCACATTTAGTAGAAGAATGAAGTTTCTCTCGTTGAGATAATATTAATGCTGCAGTCATATTAAACAATCATCAGATTCTTTATCTTTACAGGTGCTTATCAGAAAAGTGGGTGATCAAAATTAACGTTAACTTTTTGTTCATTACTCCCTAATTTTGGACACATCGAAAACAGTAAATATGTGTTAAATTCATTTATATTGTTTTATGCGACATTATTGGGGAGGTGTATGTCTACTATCAGTGAAAATTTCATGCAATTTTGATGGTTAGTTTTGGAGATACTGAATTTTTCATTTTTGTTCCCTAGAAATGAGTGTGATTGAATATGAGAAAAAGAAAATCTTATTAAAAAGAGAGAACAATAAAAGAACATTTTTGTAGTTTTGTATAGAGCATAAAAATGAATATGTTCATAAAACATATATGAAAAACATATCATTTATATAATAATAATAATAATAATAATAATAATAATAATAATAACAACAATTTAGCTTATTTTATATAATGTATTCATATAGAGCATACAAATATAGAGTATAAAATATTTATCAAAATATTAAAAAGTAGTTTAGAAATATGGAAAAATCATTAAAATAAATCTATCGAAGAAATATTAAACAAGCCGTCTAAGATTTTCCGACTGAAGCAACGATTCTAAATTTTGGCAAGTTTTTCAAAGGTAGTCGAGAAAAGCAAGAAAGAAAAGACTAGCTATTGAATGTAAGAAGAGAGAATGAACGGTTATCAGGAAAGAGGTAGCGCAGATTGCAAGTTAACGTGTTGGGGGCGTCGAAACCATTCAGGTGCAGAAATTGAATTTTCTGGGTGGTGTAGCGACTGAGGACTGATATCAGAAGCTAGATAGAAAGAATGAAAGCTTTTGTTCAGACATTAAGCTAAGAATGAAGTGAGAGAAGCAAAGACATGACAGTTGAACTGCTATGCAATAACTAATATTTTTTTGGGAAATATAATGAGGAAAACAGTTTGGAGATTTTAACACTCAGAGGACGTTTGATAGCAAGAGAAGCAGAGGAAGAAGTTAATAATTTCTTTAACTGATTTAAGTGTATGTATGGAAACCTACTGCGGGATAATCTTCTGCTCAGTCAGTCATGTGTCTTTCGAGACATGATTCTCGAAGCGTGTATCACGTATGGCACTTAACTAATGATAGAAAAAATACAACAATGTGTAATAAGGGAACAAGAGCTACTTAGTGAAATAAAGGTCAGGAAGTTGTGAAGAGCCATGATCAGCCACGTCCTGAAAGTACATAGCATATTAAAGAAGAACTTAAAACTGGGGTCGCTTTTTTAAAGGACAGGCCGTTTAAAGGGAGCATTTTCTAGCTAGCATTTTTTATTTTCTTTTATTGCGATATCCATGGAAGATTCTTAAACGAACTACATTCTTTAGTTTCACCAATTCTAAATTTCACGGCTAAGATCGACCATGCTTACGCCAACCATTGTAGCGAACCAGCCTCATTCCCTTCGTATTCCACTTATGAGATGTAAGTTCCACTCAAACAGCTACTTGCTTTGAACCCATGTTCTGTGGAACCGATTTCCAAAAGAATCACTACAATCTTAACGTGTTCAGGTCTAGGATTAAACGTTATATTTAAACATATCCGCGTAAATCGTGCCTCTGCTCTGTAAATCTACTTTAAGTGGCTCTCAGTCTGAAAATCTTTGTTAAAAAAAGAAAAAGAATTTTGTTAAATCTTCACCTGTGTTAAATATTAGTATAGACGAGGTTCTCGAGCCAGGAATGGCAGTGACTCTAGTCGAAACACTACATTGATTTTATAATTGTAGGTAAGCCGACTATCTTTATTCATTAACTTATGGCAATTGACATATAATGGTCATGATATTACAAAACGGTGAAAATATAAATACAATATTTGTGCGAAAAAAACTTCTACTTTTCTTCTTTTATGTAATATGTCCTTTCAGGACGTAGGCGATCATCTCCTCCTAACATCTCTTGTAGCCCTTAAAACATTTTCTCTTAGTGTTTCTTCCAAACCCTGCTCTACCATCCATTTGTTGAAGTTCACCAAGTATGTCACGCTTTGCTTTCCTCTGTCTCTCTCTCAATCTCTCCTGTGAGTATCCAATTCTCCAAGCCCTTCTTACATCCCCCAGAAACTTCAACTGTCTCTTCCAGATGTTAAGTACAGTTTAACTCTGATATAAGAGAGTTGATCAGATACCAATTCTCTTATATTCTGGTTTCACCTATATCAGGGTTACTCTTATATCTGGGTTTGGTCTGTTTTATATACATTACCACAAGCTCTAATTTGGAATCAGAGAAAAGCTATCATATATCCGGGTTTCTCTTATATCTGGGTCACTTATATCCGTGTTATAGTGACATTACCACAGGCTCTAATTTGGGACTAAAGAAAATCTCTCTTATATCAGAGTTTCTCTTATATCAGAGTATCTTATATCAGGGTTATACTGTATAAGTTTCCTTTTTGTTTGCATCCTCTTCAAAACCTTGTCGTTGATTGTTTGGTCCATGTTATCCTCATCATTGTTCTGTAGAACCACATTTCGGTTGCTTCAAGTCATTCCTTCATCTTTGATGAGATTGTCCCTCATTCGCTGCCATATTGAAGGATAGATATCGCATAGCACTTTAGTATTCTATTATTTGTTTCTAACGAAATGTTTCTCTCTCAATACTCAGCTTAGATTTAGGAATGCGTCCTTGGCTATGCCAATGCGCCTTCGGATCTCTGTAAAAAGACGAAATTTAAAATATTTCCCGTTTTTCAGTTAAGTGCTATACGTGAGACACGCTTGGGCGACCATGTCTGATTGGACAGAAGATTTTTCTGCAGTAGGAAAAATCTACTTCTTCCGTAGACTAGTTACCAATCAATCAAGTCTACAGAA
This sequence comes from Ascarosepion bandense, assembly GCA_037127315.1. Lineage (NCBI taxonomy): Eukaryota > Metazoa > Mollusca > Cephalopoda > Sepiida > Sepiidae > Ascarosepion > Ascarosepion bandense. Next base: position 1,232,699 of record JBBBDQ010000734.1, read on the forward strand.
CCTAATCTCTCCTGTTATTTAATCTGTAGCTGGAGCGAGAAGTGACGGATTAATACTGTTCGCAAGGCTACTTGCGTGTTATTGAATGCAATGAATTCAACTGGAATTCTAACCCAGCTCTCTAATTTCTAGTTCCAAGTCAACATCCACTGCACCAAACGCATATCCTTCGACAATACAATAAAGAAAATAAAATAAGTTAAGAGATATGAATAGATAGTGTCATAAATAGCTGATCGGGACAAATTTCGTTAGATTTACTTTCGTGAAAAAAATCTTAGGGAAGTATGAATCCATCACTTTTCCCCCAGCGATATGTTAAATAATAAATCAGACAGGATTTTTTCAGCTTGCTTGGCAACACGTCTGGAAAAGGAGAACTTTGACTCCCAAAGCGGATCTAGCATTGACAAAGCAAATGCTAAGGAACTAAGGAAAGATCATTTGTGTAGTTTCTTATATGTCGTATAATTAAGAGATATGAGGTTTACGGTCATATCACGTCGAAAAACCATTTCTTATGAGATCACCGAAGTTTAGCAATGTCGAGCTAATTTAGTAGACGGATGGGTGACTGTTTGGAAATGCCAAGTGCTGTAATCTTGGATGTGAGAGTGGTGGAATGGCTCGTTTTTTTTTAATTCTACCAAAAAAACATTAAAGCCACGAAGAGGCCAGTGTTTACTGAGTGTGATTGAATATGAGAAAAAGAAAATCTTATTAAAAAGAGAGAACAATAAAAGAACAATAATTAAGAAATCGAATATGCTATTGACATTGCATTTAAATTTTAATTGGAAAGCAAGCAGAGAGATAATTTTACAAGAGAAGAGCGAGAGAAGAATCATGCGGTTGCATCCGACCATTTCAATTATAAATTAACGAGACCAGTCTAGTACTGCGCTTCATGTATAAATTCTAGATACCACAGAAGACAAATACAACAAAAATATTTATAGAAAGGGTACAGAGAGGCGAAGTTAAGCAGAGATGCCAGGTCATGACCAATAACATTGTCCATTCTCTCCTGTATTTTATACAGAATCACTAAATAAATAGCAAAAGCATCAGACCAGATTCTTTGCGTTGTAAAATCGTAGAGTTTTAAATGTGTAAAACAGAATCTGCCGAGAAAAATTGTTTAGCACAACTTTCCTAGCAACAGATCTAGCAATATGGTATTTCCGCTTCTTATAAGATGTGCTTTGTGGTGAAGTGGATATGGGCTTGGAACGAGAAATCGGGGAGCCGAGTTCGAATTCAAGTTGAATTCCTTGCATTCACTTACGTGCATATACTCTTGGGAAAGATATTAATCCGTCTCTTCCTTCCAGTTATTGATCAAATAGCAGGACACATTGGCTGGCAACCAGTCTACCGCAGAAAGTAACAGCAATCTTCTCTGGGATAATCTTCTGTCCAGTGAGTCACGTCTCTTTCAAGAGATGATCATACAAACGTGTATCACGTATGGAACTTAATTGGCTGACTGATAAGCGGAAAACGTTAACCTGAGAAGGCACAAGCAGTTAATCTACTGGAGGTTAGCATCAGTCATGAAGAAAATAAAAAAGGTTTCTTAGACGATTCAAAGTGACCAGTTTTGTCTTAGAAGCGTTAAATAAAAAAGTCGTGTTCTAATTTCAGTCGGGTTCGTTATATTAACTTACGCACAAATACTCTTGTGTGGTTGTGCGTTGTGATGCAGTGGATATCGGCTCTGAACGAGAAATCGTAGAGACGTGTTCGAATTCCGTTTGAATTCGTTGCATTCACTTACGCGCAAATACACTTGGAAAAAGTATTAATCCTTCGTTGTCCCCTCCAGCCAGGGGTTAAATAGCAGGACAGATTGGGTTCTATGGATTTGGTTGGCAATCAGTCTCTCGCAGAAAGCAATGGCAAACTAATGCGGTAAAATTTTCTGCCCAGTCAGTCATGTCTTTTTTAAAAGTATTACCTATGGCACTTAATTAAATTGTGTGTGCATGCAGACACATTTACATGTACGCACGCACACTCAAGCGTATATATATATTTTACTCCCCCAACATGGTAGACTCACTGCCACTGGTGCGCAGGGGGTTACATAGGAGGAAAGTGATGAGAAAGAAAGACAGGTTATAGGTGGTCTCAGGAAGAGAAGGATGAGAATACTGGTGTGATGAAAGCGGAGTAGACGAAGAAAATAGCATGACAGAAAGGATGCGAGTCAGTGAGATGAGAAATGAGTATACGGAGCAGCAGTATTCAATATACGGGCGGATTTTTTTTTTCACCCCGAGCAAGGCGGAAACATCACTGATGTGCAGGGGGCTACATAAATGGAAACAGATTAATTAGAAAAGAGTGAGGAGTACAAACTAGTTAGAAAGGAACAATAGAAAGCAGGTGCGATGACAGATACATAGGTGGAGAGAAAGGGAAGGTTATACAGGGGTGGGGAGAGAGCTAGAGTCCAGTGGTTAGTAGATGAGTATTGACTTTGCATTTAAATTTCTGGAGGTTGTAGCCGTCAGGAAAGCAAGAATACTGGAGCGAGTTCCACAGGCAGGGAGTGCGAGAGAAGAAGCTGCAGGAGTAGGATTGTCGTCTACATTTGATTAACCTGACTGTGAATGGGTGGGACCCAGTTGCCAGTCTGGTTGCACGAGTAAACACCTGTTGAGGAGGCATCAGTGACTTAAGTTCGTCTGAGCAGAAGCCATGAAAGTATTTATAGAACAGACAAAAGGAGGCCACATTTCGACGATGGGGAAGTGGCTGCAGTCGAGCCGCCAGATCAGTACCTTTCACATTACAGACTCTCCTTTGGATCCTGTCAAGAACACTGAAGAGAACGGCAGGGGCACCTGACCATAAATGGCAGCAGTACTCCATACACGGACGGATGGTTGACTTGTATATATGCAGGATGGATTCAGGTGGAAAAAAACATCCTGGATCGACATAGTGACCCAACCTTCTTAGCAGTAGATTTTGCTATGGATTCAATATAGTGGTTCCATTTGAGGTTCTGAGGACAGGTTACGTCCGAGCAGGCGTAGTGTATTACTCTCCAGGAGAATCGCTTGGTCCATGCTTATGGGAGGCAGGAGAGGTTGCCTGTAATGGTTGACAGACAACAGCTTGGTCTTAGATGAATTGAAGTTGACAAGCCACTTCTTGCCCCAGTTCACCACAGAGTGTAGATCCCGTTCAAGGTCAGCAGCGAGATTATGTCTGTCCGCCACGACAGGTTTCTTACTTGTACGGGAGTATATTGTAGTGTCATCTGCGTAGATGCATACTTGGGACTTGATCTCATCTGGGAGGTCGTTGATGAAAATAAGGAAGAGCGTCGGGCCCAGGATAGAGTCCTGTAGGACACCAGCTGTATGACGAAGAGGCACACCCATTCAGAACGAACTTCATTTTGCGGTTATTTAAGAAAGATTGGATTAGGTCAAGCAGGCGACCGGTAATACCATAACCGCGTAGTTTGCATAGGAGGCCAGAGTGCCAAACCCTGTCGAAAGCCTTGGAGATATCCAGAGCAACCGCGAGAGCCTCGTCAGACTCATCAAGGGCCTGTAGCATGTACTCCGTTACGGTTGTTAGCAGGCCGGTCGTGGACCTGGCAAAGCGGAATCCATATTGCTTGTCGGAGAATAGTTTGTGGGCGGTGAGATGATGAACTATTTCAGCATTGATTATAGCCTCGAATACTTTCACGAATATCGATAGAAGACTGATAGGGCGATAGTTGGATGGGTCCGAGCGTTCACCACAATTCTTAAATACAGGAACGACTGAAGAGAACTTCCAGCATGCAGGAAAGCAGGAAGCAGAAAGGCAGTAGTTAAATAGTTTAGAGAGGACAGGGGAAAGTTCAGGAGAACACCTCTTAAGGACTATCACCGGGATTCCATCGTCTCCACACGCCTTATGGGGGTCGAGTTTTGAAATTACTCTGGATACTACTGTCGGGGTAATATATACGTCGTGCAGTTTGGCCTCAGTTCTAATAGGGAAGTCGGGTGGGTGTACTCCGGACGAGTCGAATGTGGAGTTGGACGAGAATCTGTGGGCAAAGCGCTCAGTTTTGTCCGCAGATGACGTGAGAACCTCAAATCCATGGATTAAAGGAGGTATTGAAGATTTCCTATTGTTGAGCACTCGTTTACAAATCCTCCAATAATCCTTGGAGCCGAACTTGCGGTCAGCTATGTGCTGTCGCATTCTCTCAGCAAACAACTGTTTGGCATCATTTAGGGTTCTCTTGCACTCATTGCGAGCAGATATGAACAAGCGCCTATTGTGATCAGTTGACTGTCTCCGGAATAGACGGAAGTGATTGGGAAATAGCAAAGTTCATGGCGTGAATGCCCGCTGGATCAGTAACAGCGTTTTCAAGCCATTCAGAGTGATGGGCATTGAGGTCTCCAAATACAAATATGTGGGCGAATAGGTGATAGGAAATACCTTATCTATGTCGTCAGCAATGCTATCTAGTAGGGAAGTCAGGAGAGGAGGGAGAACGGTAAAGAAAGAATAGGTAACTAACCGAACTGAGGAGAGACAGGCGGAGTCGTATGTATTGGTGGTCAGTAGATTCGAGTGAAGTCACCCTAGTTATGGGGAGGTGTTCGCTGACATAGACACCCAGCCCATGCATGTGGACAGTGGAATCCTTCCTTAAAAGGGGAAGATAACCAGGGATGAAGAGGTCAGAGGATGGAATAGCTGAGTTGAGGTTAGTTTCGCAGAGCGCAAGGATGTCAGGGGACATTTCATGCAGGAACGCTTCTGCACTAGGAAAGTTAGTACGAATGCCCCGGATATTAGTGAAGGAAAGGTTAATGGGTTTAGGTGGTTTGGATTTAACTGGTTTAGGGTCATTTCTGATTTGTTTAGTCATAATTCTGTTTGTAGAAAGGGACCTAGGGTAGAGGATACAGGCGGTCATTATCCACGGTCTGTGCTGGGAGGGAAACTGGCTAGGGCTGCAACAAGGTGTGGCCTCGGGGTTGCCCACCGAAAGCGCTTGCAGGGACATCCATGCGCGACATGGCACTACAAGAACCCCGATATTATACAACTGTTGATCGGAGCAGCCGTTCTTGACGCTACGCAAGAGTTAGGGCTCCTAACTACCAGTCAGAAGCAGCAACTAGGAAACTGCCAACCCGGTACCCTCACAGTGATGAGCCGTTGCCACCAACTGGCCAGATCGCAGGAATCTCACGGAAGCACCAATACCAAGGTCTGAAGAGAGAAAAGAGAAAGCCGGAAACCACATCCTAAACAGGAAACAAGGGGCAAGCCTCTACTCCAGTTCAATAGACGTGGGAGGAGTATGGACCGGGCGATAGTGTGACCTATCTACACCTATTTAAAAATAAAGAAAAGAAAAAAAGAAAGAAAAAAAGAAAGAAAGAAAAAAAACACAAAACACAAACTTCCAAAAGTGGAAAGTTAACTAAGTTTTAACTTAGTTAAAGTCCAAATTAAGCATGAACGCCAAAAAGTGAGGAAAAAAAAAACGAAAAAAATACAGAATTAAGAAACAATTCGTAACATACCTCACAGTTTAACACAGGAAATTTGAATTAAGAAAGTTTCACTCTTCAATTCTTGCTTTTCCCAAAAATCAACATGGTAGATTTATATATGTACAAGATGGATTCAGACGGAAAAAAACTTCCTGGTCCTACACAGTGAACCGACTTTCTTAGCAGCGGATTTAGCTATGGTTTCGATACAGCAATTCCACTTGAGGCCTGCTGAGAGAGTTATATATATATATATATATATATATATATATATATATATATATTATCTTCATGCGATTGTTGTCTTAATCTTTCTGCTGTTCTCATAATGTTTCAGACGTTCATAAGGTTTTGTCGATCCGAATAACGTACAGAGAATTTCGAATTTAACCCTTTGTTTAATCTACAGGAAGGAGAATGGTATTTTTCTCCTAGCCACATATAGGGATATCTCGCCTAGTTTAATTTAGTAGTGTTCGATTCAGTCAGTTAAGTGCCATACGTGAAACACGCTTGGGCGATCATGTCTCGAAAGAGACATGACTGACTAGGCAGAAGATTATGCCGCAGTAGGTTGCCATTGCTTATGAATTCAACCGAGTTCGAATTCCAGTTGAATTCATTGCATTCACATACGCGAAAATACCCTTGGGAAAGGTATTAATCCGTCTCTTCCTTCTAGTTATGGGTTAAATAACAGGACAGATTGGGTTCTATAGCCTTGGCTGGCAACCAGTCTACCGAAGAAAGCAATGGCAACCTACTGTGCGATAATAGTCTGCCTAGTCAGTCATGTCTTTTTCGAGACATGATCGCCCAAGCGTGTTTCACGTATGGCACTAAACTGACTGAGTGTTCGATTATTGCTATCTCCATTTCTTCTGGGTTCAAGTATACACTTGTTGTTCATGAAGTGAACTCGCAATTACTACGTTACAATATTCATGAACCAGCACACGAACTGTGTCTACTAAATTCGTTGCCTTTTTGGCAAAGAATAAAAATGTGAAACAAGCCGCTCTTTAAAATTAGGCTGGAGGAATCGTAGGAATGTGAAATGGGCAGACATTAGGCTTTAGGGAAGGTAAAATTACTGGACAAGGAATAACACTGAAGAGATAGACGTATGAAAGCATCAGGCTCTACTAGGCTCTGAGGATCTCATTAGTAGGCCTAGAGTAGAAATAAATACGATATGGTAATGGCCGCCTCCTCGGCCTTACCCTCTCTTCTGATTCCTTACCGACAGGATGTGGCTTTCCTCTATCTGATCTATAAATACTTTCATGGCTTCTACTCCAACGAACTTAAGTCACTAGTGCACCTGCAACAGGTGTTTACTCGTGCAACCAGACTGGCAACTGGGTCTCCCCCAATTACAGCTAGATCAGCTAAATGTAGACGACAGTTTTAATCCTGCAGCTTCTTTTCTCGCACTTCCCTCCTGTGGAACTCGCTTCCTTATTCTTGCTTTCCTGACGGCTACAACCTCCAGGAATTTAAATGCAAGATCAATACTTATCTCTTAACCATTTGATCGTAGTTCTTTCTTCATCACCCTGTATGACCTTTCCTTTCTCTCCACCTCTGCAATTGTCATCACAACTGTATTCCTTTCCTTCTATTGCTCCTTTCTAAATGGTTTGTCCTTCTTTTCACTCCCTTCTACCTAATATTTTTACTCTTATATAGCCCTCTGCACATTAGTGGCGTTACCGCCTTGCTCGGGGTGATATGATTAAAAAAAGAGCAGTGTTGCACTTGGTTGAAATTAATAAAAACTTTCTATTAAAAGAATATTTCAGGAAAATGTTTCTCAATCTAGAATTTACATAAAAACCTTTGCTATTTCTTCTGAAAAACGGCACATTTATTATACTTTGGTTATTTCTTATCATACATCTTTTTTCGTCAGTTTTAGAAGTAACCTTGGGTGAGACATATATAGGGTACTTTTGGACTAAATTTATTTGTTCGATTTGATTTTTGCCCCAAGAAAAAAAAACAAAAACAAAAAAACAAAACAAAACAAAAAAACTGAACCTTGTACGTCGAAATGGATCATCATTTTCACTTTACTGAGCTCTCCAATTCTGGATTATTTTAATTTTTGTTTTTTGTTTTGTTTGTTACTGCTAGTTTAAGTTCTCTAAAGGACCAGTAAGTGATCTTCTGACCTTAACTAAGTTGAATTTAACTTTATATTATTTTTTTCAAATTAGGTTATATAGAACTTACTATCACCCAGTATATGCACCTCCCACTTTTATTGAACAGGATTAGAGGCGTGTATTCTTTAGTTCCCTGATTAGGAAGTGGTTTCCGGTTCTTCTTCTCTCCTCAAACCTCAATATTGGTGCTCCCGCAATTTTTCTGTGATGTGCAGTCGGTGGCAACGTCTCTTCATTGTGATACCGAGATGGCAGTTTTCTGGTTACTGCGTCCGACTGGCAGTTAGGAGCCTTGCATCGATCTTTTATCCTGCGTAGCGTCGAGAGTGGCTTCTCTGATCAACAGTTGCATAATATCGGGTTTCTTGCAGTGCCATTATGCGCATGGTTAGATGTCCCAGCAACCCCGAGGCGACCCCGAGGCGAAACTATGATGCAATCTGCACCAGCTCCCTTCCTGCATATGTCACAGTCAATGACCGTCTTCACTTGTATTTGAGGTCTCTCCTCACCAGCAACATAAAAATGAACAATCACATCTCAAGAAACAAAGCTAAACTAGACAAACCAAAATTACCTAAAACACTCAAGATTTCTCTCACAAACATCTGTGATATGCGTACCATCTTCTGCAGCGTGGAATCTTTCCTCCGTGCAAAAAGTCCCCCTGACGTGTTAGCGCTTTTCAAAACCAATCTTAACCTCTCAATTCTCTTCTTTGACTTCTCGATTCCTGGCTACATTCCCCTTTTAAAGAAGGACTCCACTATCCATATGCATCGTCTGGATATTTACGTCAGTTAACATCTAGCTAGGGTGACTTCTCTTGAATCCCCTGAAGACTTTTACATGTGTCTCCGTCTTTCACTTCTAAGATCGGTTAGCCATCTTTTCTTTCTGTACCGTTCCCCTTCCTTTCCCTGCTAATATGTTAGCGAATGAGTGGGGTGAAGTATCTTATCTATATTGTCAGAGATACTTTCTGACAATATTGATAAGGCTACTTAACTAATATTCGCTAACATATTTGTGTTTTGTGATTTTAATGCCCAACATGCCAAGTAGCTGAAAAACTCCTGATTCTGCTGACATTCATGTAATAAACTTTGTCATTACTCAATCTCTTACGCAAGTGGTGGGTTTCCCCACGCGTTTTCCCAGTACCCCAACAGGACACGCTTCTCTGTCGGATCACTGCTTCACCTCTGTCCCAGACACCTGCCAAGCCTTCCGCACAAAGAATCTCTTACCAACAGAATTTCTTACTGCTGCCAAAGATCAGACTGGAATTCATTCCGCGATTTTCTATGTGACGTTCCTTGAGAAAAAGCGTTTAGCCTCCCCGCTGAGGACTGTGTCACTCAAAGCTGGTATCGATGCTTTCATCCCGGCTAGGAAGTTCCATCCTAAACTTCATTCGTTCCTTGGTTCGCTCTTGCCTGCTCAGCCGCAGGAATCATTTTTTCCGGCTATATTAGAACCAAGCGTTTGGTCATAATATGCGCCTATTTGCCTCTGATCGTTATGAGTGTAAGAGGATCTCAAATGACTCTAAGCTGTTGTTTGATGAGAAAATGAAACAGCGTACAGAAGCCAGCAAATTCAACTCCAGAGACTACTGGCGGCTGTGTGCTGAACAAATCCTCTATCCCTCCTGTAATCAATAAATTTGAGGTCCTCAGAGCTACTGCGAACAAGGCCGGTGCTTTGCTCGCAGATTATTCTCTAACACCACATTTGACTAGTGTAGGGCATCTACACCTGAATTCCCTCCTAGAACTGAGGTTCAAGTGAGCGATGTTAACCCCTCTGGTCATTAACAAAATTTAAAACTTGACCCCTATAAGGTGAGCGGAGGCGACAGAATCCTGATCATTGTTCTGAAGAAATGTACCCCTGAAATTTCCTCTCCAAATTCTATAATTACTGCCTCTCTGCTTCTTGTTTTCCTGCCTGCTGGAACTTCTTTTCTGTGGTTCCTGTATTTAAGAACTCAGGAGAACCCTCGGATCTCTCTAATTATCGCCATATCTACTTCCTACCAATTTTCAGCAAAGTGTTCGTGGCTTTTATCAGTGTTGATATCTCACCGCACATAAACTTTTGTAGAACAGACATTAGTGAATTCAGTCCTCATTGGATACCCTATACTTTCGGCCTTGTGTCATACCTAAGCTGCACTTTGAAAATCTATCTATCTATCTATCTATCTATTGTAATGCTGACTATGTTTAAAATAGTCGAGAAGTAGAAAGATCATAGAAAGAATGAGAGAAGCCTAAGTAAAGAAAAAGAAGAAGAGTTTCTCGTATGACCATCGAAGTTAAGCAACGTCGAGCCTGGTCAGTGCCTAGATGCATTTCCGCTCGGGAATACCAGGTGCTGTCAGTTTCAGTGTGCTTGTGGTGTAGTGGATAACGGCTCAGAATTGGAAATTCCAATTCCACTTGGTTCGTTATATTGCCTTACGCGTAAATACCAGTAGGAAAGGTATGAATCCACGCCTACTCTTCCAAATATGGGTTAATTAGTAGAATTTGTATCAGTAAATCATTATTATCACTAAAAAATTCTTACAATGCTAAAATACGTCCTGGCGTTAAATAACCTGCAAAAGGTTGACAAGCCGTAAAAACAGTTAATTAATCAATCGCTCTCATTCTAATGATAATGCGTTGAATTAATATCTATTCAACTATTTAAACACGAGTAATTTTATTCTAGACTATGTGAGAGCATTCTAAAATATATGTAAAATATTTTTTGACCTCTCATGTAATTTTTCTCTTCTAAAATGTTTATCAATTTTAATCTAATGTAAATTTATCCAGATGAGAAGCGAAAGCAAAAAAATATATATACAACTCTTGAATTTTGTTTAACTTCTTAATGCATCACTGCAATGAATTGTAAATATCAACTTAAAAAAAGCACTTTATTTTTGCATTAATAGTGATTGAAGCCAGTATTTATGCAACTTCCATTTAAACCACAAAAATCTTATACAGTAAAGTGTGGACGTTATTAATCAGTTAAGATTTTGTTTTGCTTGATTTAAATATTCGAACGCAAAAGCAGAAAGATATTAAACAAATTCTAGATATTGACTTAGATTTTGGAAACGTTTTTTACTGCGAAAAGTTACTTATTTGGCTTCGTGGTAACCCTACGATATTTTGCTTTTTTTTTAGTCATGGGCTTTGATCATGAAAGCAAAAGAAATTCTAACATGGAAGATAGAAGAAAAGTCAAATCCATTTAGATGTTCCACTGTATTTTTTGTAAGCCATTTCATGATATTCTCTGGCAAAATGTTCACTTTGGGGATATTTTAAAAGAAAAAACTGCTTACATTTCGCATATGCTTAAAATACGTTTAGTATATATATACTACAAGTATATATATATATATATATATATATATATATATCTGTGTGTGTACACACACACACGGACACACACACACATATATGAATACGTTATATATGGGGGGGGGGTGTTCCGAAGCCCAGTAAATAGTTATGGCACAAGAAACAGAAAATATACAGCAATTTCTAGAATCTATTTAATATTTTTCTGCTTTTGCTGTTGCGGATAGTTAATTCAAGCAAACAGTCCCATTGCACACACACACACACACACACACACACACACACACACACACACACACACACACACACATATATACGTATACTCATATTTTATTATGCATATCCGTGGTCTCTGTTCGCTATTATCACGTGTGTACAAGAAAATTCATCGTTTTAGGCCTTATCTAAGTAGTAAAGAAAGAATCTTTCCTTTCGTCTTTGACATTACAATATTCATTAAAAAATTCTTTTGTTTCGCGTTTGACAAGTAGTAAAAAATTAGATTTTGCTTGATGCTTAAAGACAAAAGAAAAGAAGAATTTTGATTTGTGTTAATTATTGCAGAAGTAACGCAAAAGTGTCTTTCATTCTTTGTACGACGATTTCAAAAGGTTTGAAGAAAAATGTTTTTTTATTTAATTTATGAAAATCGCAAAAAATCATTTCATGTGTCTTTTGAATACAATTTTAGAAATATGAAAATTTATTTTAGTTTCATATTTGATATTTGGTTTGATATTTGATAAATATCAATATATATCATTATTATGATATATAATATTAAACATGATATATAATATTAAACATGATATATCAGAAGATTGAAGATTATTTGTAAGAATTTATCCAAGCATATTACAGTTGCTTATGTTACATAAGACATAGCCCATCTTCATAAGTTTGCATTATTCCCATTTTAGTTCACTAATGTTCCCAATGACACTAGGGCCAGTGAATAAACTCGTCGGTTGAAGTAATCCAGTGACTTGACGAAGAGTTGTGAGTTTAAAACTTGGAGATTTGAGTCACTAAATGAAAACTGAAACAACAGATATCCAGAATAGGCATGACATATGGAACTAGAACAATATGCCTTCAAATAAAGGGTTCGGTTCAGAATTCCAATGTATATGAGTTGAAGAAATCCGGTGCGTACAAGGTCGAAATGTCAGGAATATGATAATGAAAATGAGGGCAACGACCCGAACGATGTAAATAGTGTAAATAATATTATTTAATATCAACGACACAAAAGAAGAGTAAAACTCGTTTTGTCATGAATACTATTCGCGCAGGGAATAAAAACTATAAATAAAACATGATTTCATATTTGAATCGGGTACATACGATAGGAAAAGCTATTAAAAAGTTGTGAGTTTAAAAATCTATTTTTTTGACAGTATTTGTTTATTTCTATTATCATATTTTATATTTCAGACCGCCCTCGGTCCTTCATCAGAAACAAATAATTTTAAAATTAAAATATATATATATATATATATATATATATATATATATATACGGCTTTTATCTTTGCCTGTTTTCTTTTTTCCAGTGAGCAGTGAGAGTGCAGTTATCCACGTTTTTTTTAAAAAAATAATCATTGACATTATTGCTTTCAGGTTTGTCGTTTCGGTCATGGGTTTTATAAAGTTGCCACCTTCGTTAATTTGCATTTAAATTGTCTGAAAGATCGCTTGAGCGTGAAACTCGAGTTACGACAAGGGTAAATTTACGTTGTCAATAGTCTTTGCTATGTCTAGGCAATTTAGCCGTGGCGTTGAGCACGTTACGTTGCTGAGTAAATAGGTTTAGTTAGATATTTAGATATTTTGTCAAATTTACTGTTGGTTCGAACAACTGTTTTGTTTTTTCTTATATATATATATATATATATATATAAAGCAAAACAGTTGTTGGAACCAACAGACTATATATATATATATATATATATATATATATATATATATTGATTGATTGATTGTTTAATTACTTAGTTTTTGGTTATTATAAAATTACACCAGTGGAAATTTTTTATTAAAAAGTATTTAATACAGTTATATTCAAGGACGTTTGAATATTGTCCATTTAAAAACTCTTTTACAAATAGAATATATATATATATATTTATTGTAATTATATATATATATATATATATATATATATATATATATATATATATATAATTACAATAAAGCAGCAGTAATTATTATAGACTAATGTCCGAAAAGCCAATGCTAACCTATCAGTAAATTAAACCGTCAATAACCCAACGGGGACTACCTCATAGGTTAAATAAAGGGGAAGAAAAAAAAAGAAACAAACCAAGTACAAGAACAATGCGTCAAGAGCCTGTTTGAAGAAAAAAAACCCAAGACGAAAACCTTAACTTGATTTAAGTTGGTTTCTTCTTTTGGGCTCTATATATTTGCCGTTTTTTTATTTAAATTGTTAGCCTGGCCCTGACGATCCATTGTGTGAAACCGCGGTCGGTGTTGGCTCATTTTAGATTTAGTGTATTATATATATATTTAAAATTTGTGTATTTAGGCAGCAAGTATTCTTTTAAACATGTTGGATTAAATAAATGGCAAACAATATGTTTGCTTATAAATATATGAATAAAATCCGTTCATACTCACGCATAATCTTTCGCGTATTACAATCAAAAGATGTCAGGAATGAGCTGAAGCAACAGACTATATATATATATATATATATATATATATATATATATATTGATTGATTGATTGATTAATTGATTGATTAATTGATTGATTTTGGTCATTATAAAAATAGACCCGTGCACATTTGTATTAAAAAGTGTTCAATACAATTATATTGTAAGACGTTTGAATATTTTTTATTTACAAACTCGTTATATATATATATATATATATATATATATATATTTCAAATTTGTGTATTTAGGTAGCAAATATTAAATATTAGATAAATTTCAAACAATATCTTTGCTTATTTTAAATAAAATCCGTTCGTCTATCCGTTTGCTAAATCCACTGCAGCGAGTCACTTGAAATCTGGCTAAGAAATCATTACAAAGCTGATGACACTAGAGTTAAAAAGAAATATGATGAGATAAAATGGCTTAATTTTTTTGTTATTACAAAGTGATTTGTTTCCATTCTCAGATTAAAAAAGAAATAAGTAGAATAAATTCCTAAAGATTACCTGCCTTTATAGAACCGGTCCGGTAAATGTGTGATGGCATCATATATATATATATATATATATATATATATATAAATGAAGTTAAATCTAGCATATTATTAGACTAAGGAAGTACTGGTACTCGAGCAATCTAAGACACACTAGATTAATTATTGGCTTTCCTTATGTTATTAGATGTCGCATATTCGTATCTTGCCGAAGGACACACATTTTCGTAAAAGAATTGGGGAAAATAATCAGTCTGTTAGGAACATATATATAAATATAATGTTTGATTAAAAGCAGAATATCTACTAAAATACTATTATCGAATAAAAATAATGTTCAAACAAATAAGTCATATATATATATATATATATATATAGTAGAGGAAGATTGTCTAAGGATGCTTCTTAGACAATATAGGTATAGTAGGCTGATGAGAGAAATTCAAAAAAGGAGATTAATGATAATAGTGATTATTCTTTCTTTCATCAGCCGATATTTATATAAAGAGTGATTGAAATGTAACTCCCTATTTTATGTATGAGTGGTCAGCCAGTGATCCTGACTTAACACGCAGTAATTTTGTTGGGGTGGGGTTGGTTAAAGAAGCAAGTCTACTACACTAAACCAAGATTGAAGGGAGAATACAAGAAGTTACGTCTTTCATTCCACAAAAAGGTTTCCTGATGAAATAAGTTGACGCGATTCTTGGGTGGCTCAAGAAGCTACTAGTAATATTAAGTTACATACGTAATACACGCTTTAGCGATTATGTCTCGAAAGAGACATGACTGACTGTGCAGAAGATTATCCTACAGTAGGTAGACTGGTTGCCAGCCATGGCTATAGACCCCAATTTTTCCTGTTATTTAACCCATAACTGGAGAAAAGAGACGGATTAATACCTTTCTCAACTGCCTAAGTGAATGCAATGAATTCACCTGGAATTCGAACTAGGCTCCGCGATTTCTCGTTCTGAGCCGATATCCACTGAACCACAACGCACATCAGCAAAGAGAAACGCTTACAGCGCATGGTATTCCCAAGCGGTCACCCAACCAAATACTGACCAAACCTGATGTTGCTTAACTTCGGTGATAGGACGTGACTCGGTGTATTCAATTTGGTATATGGTGCCCATATCGAATTTTAAGACAGACCTAATGCTAAACGCTTTTCTTTCATATCCATTCCTTGTAAAAATTATAGACAATAAATGAATTAAAAGTAGTTATGGCTCATTTTTAAAATATATAACCACCGCTATGTACAATTAGACAAAATATAAACAAACAAATAAAATATATAAATAAAAACATTTTAAAAATTAAACTAGCAAGAAAAGAAAAGACAAAAATTATCAGACAAGCTTACCAGCCTCTCAGAACTAAGGTGAGTGAGATTTCAAGACAAGATGGCGGAATCCATTTCTTTCCTCCTTTTAGCTACAAGTAAAGTGGGCGACTGACTGGTGACCATATCGTAAATGGGAGCTATATTCACTAGCCTCCCCACAAAAGGCCGGATGTGACACATGGTCATTTTAAAGTGGGAGTTCCCGGCCATATAGCCGGGCCAAAAATACGTCAGTCTATTTTTACCGAGTCGTGGTTCTACCCTCCGGCGGAACCACGACTGGGTTATTGCTCTCTGCTCGGAAGCAGAGAGCGCCCTCTACCGAAGGCAGAGTGCTGACAGTGTCAACAGTAGCAGAGGCAAGTCAGCGGGCTCACAGAGTCGAAGAAAACTACCCTTAATCAGAAGCTAAAGTCAATAGTCATCTCCTATCTGACTGACTTGCATCCTCTCTCTTATGCTCCTTTCTCCGTTCACTTCACTCTCATCAGTATTCTCATCCTTCTCTTACCATCTTCCTGACACCCTCTATAATCTGCCACTCTTTCTCATAACTTTCCTCTTATGTAACCTTCTGCGCACCACTGGTAGTAAACTGCTTTGCTTGGGGCGATAGGATTATAAAAACAAAGTTTAAACTAGGGAGTTACTTTTCAATGAACATGTATATACAGGGTGTCCGTGTGCACTTTAAAAAATTATAACTATATTTATATTTGTGATAGAAATAATCTGTAAAAAATATTATAAAGTTTAATGTACCCAGTTTTGATGGATCGGAAGGGGTGGACCATTTTATTGGCCTCCACGTTCGCCAGATTTGACTCCATTAGATTTTTTATGGGGACATGTAAAAACGATTGTGTATGCAACCAAACCTAGTTCATTAGAAGATTTGAAAGCTAAAATAACTAATGTGATTTCAGGCATTACGGTAAATCAGTCGGCAAATGATTTCCGTGAACGGAAAAATTGTATTACCCTTTGTATTGCTATGATGGAAGACATGTGGAAACTTAAATAAAATTTCAATAAAACCTTAAAAAATATAGATTAACTTCTTTCTAATCCGTTTTACAAATTATTTCTATCACAAATACAAATAACGTTATAACTTTATGGATATCCTGTATATGTATAATAATTTATGTATATAAATAAACTGTGCGATGAGCAAATTGTCGTCACATCATATTTTTAATTTCGCGCATAGGGGTATTATTATTACTTTTTATTTTAATCGTATCACCCCGAGCAAGGCGGTAACGCCACTGATGTGCAGGGGGCTACGTAATACTGAAAAGATCGGAAGAGAGAAAGCCGGAAACCATATCCTAAACAGGGAACAAGGGATGAGCCTCTTAACTTGTTCAATAGACATTGTTTGTTTTTGATTTTGTCAGTTGCATAGTTTAGTCGGATTACTATTGCACTGTTTGTAAGAAAAAACGCTCCAATTTCTTCTTCTTCTTCTTCTTTTTATTCTATGTGCCCTGTCCATTCAGGACGTAGGCGATCATGGCTTTCCACCTCTCCCTATCCCTGGTGGCTCTTAGCATGCCTTCTTCTGTTACACCATGAAACCCTTGTTCGATCATCCACCTGATTAGGTCCTTCAAATATATTATCCGTTGCTTTCCCCTGTCTCTTTTTTCCCTCTATCTGACCCGTTAGTATCAGGTTCTCCAAGCCCTCCTTCCTCATTGCATGTCCCAGGAAGTTCAGCTGTCTCTTCCTGATGCTCAGTATTAATTTTCTTTTTGTTTTCATCATTTCTAAGACCTCATCATTGCTCACATGCTCGATCCATCATATTCGCAGCATCCTTCTGTAGAACCACATTTCAGTTGCTTCCAGTTTTTCCTTCATCTTTGATGATATTGTCCATCATTCACTACCATATTTAAGAACTGACATCACATAGCAATCCAGAGCAGTCCAGTACTCACTTCTTTGTTTTTAGCAAAATTTTCCTGTCTCTTAAGGTTATTGAATATTTTGCTCTTTAGAATCACGTCACGGATATATCTCATCTGAGTAAAATTAATTGATTTCTTATCAATCCTTGGCAGATTGTTTAAAGCTAGAAAATATTTTCAGATTCTAAGAAGTTGTTTTGGTGGGGAATAATAATGATTTAATGGTTAAAAGTCTTAATAATTAACCCATAGTTGGGAAGAGAATTAGATTCATTCGGGCCATGAAGATCCAATCAATCTAATCAAGGAAATAGTGCTTATTTCTCATCACAGCTATCTATGCCCGAAATTCGAGAAATCAAACACTGGTCTCAAGAGTAACCTTAGGTGGGCATGGACGTCAAAATGTTACGGAATCATTTACAAGTATTTCGAAGAGTCAGGATGCGGATCTAATTTGAACAAGATTGAATGATTGATTAATTTTCTACGGCTTATCAACTCTTTGCAAGTTATTTAAAGCTAGAATATATTTTTAGATTGTAAGAAACTTAATAATGGTTTAGTGATACAAGTGCTACTAATTTACCCATCGATGGTGGGGAGAAGTGGTGGAGTGGTAACTTTCTTGTATTTGCGCATAAGTGAATATAACGAGCCCAGCAGAAATTAGAACTCGGTTCACTGGTGAACAATTCTAAGCCATTATTAACTTGGACATCCAAACTTTTAGCATATGCTTATGCGGACCATTGTTTCATAATGATAAGGCTGCAAGCCTTTTATATGAGTAAGATGTTGCAATCCCCTATATATATATATATATATATATATATAGTCATCCGCAGATAGATTTGTTTCGCTGTATTACAGGTCATCAGTACGGTTAGACTCCGATTGCTTTTAACCCAGGATTGAAACCCAACCGAAGTGTCGTTAGTCATCGCTTCTACCTCTGGGCCATGGGCGCACGGTAGAAGAAGGCAAACGTTTTAGTATATATATATATATATATATATATATATATATATATATATATATATATATATATATATATATATATATATATATATATATATATATATATATATTGTATGTTTGAAAGGTAATTGGGATAGTTTTCACATTTTTTTAGACTTGCTTTGAGGATGTTAATTTATTAAAAATTAACAAAAGGCAACAAATATAAAGAAAATAATATATTAAAAAATGCCATTTTTTCCTTTGAGCACAAATTCTACTTTTCAACGTTCACTTTCAACTTTGCTTTCAAAATAGAGTCACATTGTCGCCGTTCTAAGGACTTATTTCCTATGCGTGTTCAGGTATCTGAGTGTTAGATTTGATCTCGAGATCTTTCCATCTTTAAACTGCGTCAAAATGGGCAGGCATCTGGGCGCCACCTTGATTGTTATCGAATCAAAAGAAGTTTGAGCGTTAGTTATTTGGTCGGCTGAAATTTGTCTGCGGGGAATTCGAAAATTAATTGTGAAATTTTACCGGTATCTTTAGCGTCTGTGATAAAAGACATTAAAAATCGATAAAAGAATATAAATAAAAATTATGAAAAGAAGAAGCTGTCAAAAAAGGAGACATATAAAAACAAATACAAAAAATGAACCTTTTAAAATTTGGCAATGATTGCAATTCCTTTATCAAAGCAGAATTTCTCCAAATACATTTTTAGAGTTGAAGTCAACAACTTTAAAGAACTCTCAGTCTGTTTGTATTTGTCAGTCTATGATGCCACATTATCTTGTAAATCACAAGCTTACTTAGTCCTGCTTTATATTTCAATACACTCACGCACGCACGCACGCACGCACGCACGCACGCACGCACATACATACACACATCTATCTATCTATCTATCTAAATTGTTCATATTTTTTATTGTTCTTAGTGCTTAGCCATTCTCAAGGGTGTTGTGTCGAGACTTTTCGGTGGTCCCGGTTGTGTTCGGCATATCTATTCTCCGTGTGTTGTACTATACAGTAGTTGTGAAGTTCTTGTGGGAGAGTGACCGTTTGAAGCAGTCACGTGTCATGCGCCTCTAAGTTGTCATAAGGGTAATTTTATTTTTCGAAAACACTTAACATGCCATTCCCGCAACTGAACAGTATCAGTTTGATAGCGGACCATTTCATCAATAGGGCTTCCCTAGTAGAAAAATGTTAACGGTTATGTAATTTTAAAAATATTTTCTTTATTGTTAACTAGAATTGTCCTTAAGTGTTCTGTTAAATTATGGTTTAATAAATGTTTTTTGATAGCACTTTGATTCGACAGGTGAACTATAGACAAATTTATATTCTTTAACCCTTGAAAAATACTGGAATGAATGGTGGAAAACTCAATAAAAATTGATTAAATCATCCTTGTTGGGCATATTAAATGAAAGATGCTTAAAAGAAATGTTGCTGTCCAAATATACATTAATATATATATATATATATATATATATATATATATATATATATTAATGTATATTTGGGCAGCAACATTTATCTCTCTCTCTCTCTATATATATATATCTATATATATAGCGTTAAAGACAAAAGCAATTAATATAATCGGGCATGCCAAATTTTAAAATAAAAAACAATTTTTTCCCATTTCTTCAGAAGTGTAAACGGGAAAATTATGAAAAAAAGAACATCTATTATGGGTGAAATGAATGAACGGAAGGGAGGATTTTTTTCATATCTGATAAAAGTTTACATCTAAAAATGCTACACCCAGCAGATCAAGTCCAAGAAAACACTCTCTTTGTTTACAAAGTGAGGGCGGTCTGGACCTGATAAACAGCGTCTCCAGTACGTTCAGATGGAACAACGTGTGCGATCTGGCCAAAACGGAGAATTAGTTCGTACTAAAATCTGCAGCACAAATCTGATAATTTATCAGATGACCCGCTATGGAAGACCCGTATGTCTTTCAATTGGTATCACTAGATGAAAATTTCTTCTTGAATATGTTACCAGGCACATGTTGTTTAATCCTAACATCTAAACGTTGCGTTGTCTATCTGTGTAGTCGACTCCACAACTATATTTAAAAGATAGACAACAGAGTTACTATGATTTTGGGCTGGGTAGAACATCTTTACGCATAGATAGAAGGACATTTAAATTTAAACAAAACTTGACATTGGCTGCATGAAAATTTTTATGTGAACTTCTTTTTTTAATTTAAAATTCTCATGGTCGATTATATTAATTTTTTTTTTGTCTTTAACGCCATAATAAAATTCTGAACCATTATATTCTTCTTCTTGATGTGCCCTCTCCTTTCAGGATGTAGGCGATCATGGACTTTAACTTGCCTCTGTCTCTTGTAGCTCTCAGTATTTTATCTCTTGGTATCTCTAAACCCGGATCCGCCATACACTTGCTCAGACCTAACAAGTATGTCTCGTGATGCTTTTCCCTATTTCTCCTTCCCTTTATCCGACTCGTTAGTATTAGATTTTCCAGACCCTCCTTCCTCATTATGTGTCCTAGGAACCCCATTTGTCTCTTCCTGATATTAGTTTTTTCTCGTTTGCGTCCTTTCTAACACCTCATCGTTGCACACGTGCTCCTTTCATGGTATCCTTAGCATCCTTCTATAAAACCACATCTCATTCGTCCTTGATGAGGTCGTCCAATATTTTTTTTAATGTTGGTAATCCGGGCCATATAGCTCGGGCAAAAATTTCTGTCTAATTTTCCCAAGACGAGACTCTACCCTTTGGCGGAGCCTCGACTGGGTCATTACTCTCCGCCCGAAGGCAGAGAGTTCGACAATGCTCAAGGCAGTTAACTATCGTCAACTGCCTCCCAGAATTAACACATGTAATTAAATATAGTAAGAGGAAAAGTCCATTCTTCGTAGGAGGACACCATAACACTATTCATCGCTATAGATGCTAGGAAATAGCCTGTTCCCTGTACCACTCCAGTAAGTACCTGACACCTCTCGCTATCATCTAGCTTTACAAGAGCCATATCAAGTCGAACATGGAGTACTACTGCTATATATGGAAGGTAGTTTGCTAGCAATCACTTTTCATTTCCGACAGAGCTATAAAGCGTCTGCATATTTGTGGGCGACTAAATGTTTTCCATTCTACAACTTCTGTCTCAAAGACGAGACGTCGCAAGCCTCTCATCATTCTATCCCTATTTCGATGAAGAATGTTCAGATGAACTACACTCCTTTCACCAGACCTATCCTTCACAGCTAAGACTCACCATGCCACACACATTGTAGCGAACTACCCTCGTTTTGATGAGATGTAAGTTCCACTCAAGCTGCTTGTTGTCACAAACCACTGCCTTGTGAAAGTGGCTGCTACACTGTTTACCATAATATTAACCGTTTTCTGACACACATATCCGCTGTACTTCGTTTTACCCACTTCCTTCAGTAGCTCACGAGCCTTTTACAGAATGAACACCACAGCAAAAAAAAAAAAAAAAAAAAAATCTAAACATTTTAGCCGTTGTGTTCTCTGACCTTCTTCAGGTGCTGGTCGATATTCCGAGAGTAAATCATGTAAATAATGTGGGGACGGCATTTTTTCTAGCCTGTAAAACCGAATGTCAACAAATTGCGTCCGTGCATTGAGTAAATGCTTTTGTTCAAAATTCCTGGAAAAAGAAAAGTACAAGTTCAGTCGTTCTCCACCCGGCCTTCTGCATTAGGCAGGGTGCAGAACGACTGAATCGCTATGATGATAAAGGTAGAAGATTAGCTGGATATAGGTGACCGAAAATAATAATAATCGGTTGGTGCAATGTCAGCTGGATATCAGTCAGTCAACTGAATTCCATACGTGATACATGCTTGGGTGATCATGTCTCGAAAGAGATATGACTGGGCAGAAGATTTTCCCATAGTAGATTACTATAACTTTCTGCGGTAGACCGGTTTGCCAAACAAAGCTATATAACCCAATCTATTCTGCTATTTAACCCATAGCTGGAAAGAAGAGACGAAGGGTATTTGTGGGTAAGTGAATGCAACGAATTCAACTAGAATTTGAACTCGGCCCTCCGATTTCTTGTTCTGAGTCGATATTTACTTCACCACAGCACATCCATAAAGGTAATAGTCCGTTCAAATAGCTGAAAATGGGCGATCGAAAAAGGTAATAATTAGTTGGTTCAAGGTCAGCTGAATATGGGTGATCGAAAATAGTGATATTCGGTTTGTGCAAGATCAGTTGGATATAGGCGATTGAAAAAAGAATAATCGGTTCGTGTAATGTTAGCTGGATATGGTTGATCGAAAAATATAATTATAGTTTGGTACAAGGTCAGGTGGATATGGTTGATCGAAAAAAGTGATAATCTTTTGGTGAAAGGTCAGCAGGATATATAGGTAATCGAAAAAGTGATAATCGGTTTCTGCAAAGTCAGCTGGTTATGATGGACTTTAAGTGATAGTCGGTTGGTTCAGTGTCAGCTGTTTATAGGCGATCGAAAAAGGTTATTGGTTAGAACAAGATCAGCGTGATATGGGCGACCGATAAAGGTATTAAGTAATTGGTACAAGGTCAGCTTGATATGAGCGTGGAAAAAACGATAATAATCGGTTGGTGCAAGATCCGGTGATTATAGCTTGTCGGGGTAAAACGGACCAACCACGTTCTAAAATCTTTTCTGTTATTCTCGTTATATGTGGCCCTGCGTTGTCATAGAGAAAAATATAATTTTTCTTGTTTGTCTACTTTATTTTAGATGAGGTATTGTCATTATTTGCATTGTTCGAACTGTTGTTCATATCTTTATTGCAATATTCACGACGTTACGGCTGTTTTACGCCCCGACCTTCTTCAGAACTGAATCGTTTATTGCGATCGTTTTGGTAGATTGTTCTCGTTCCATCATTTATACTATTGGACTTTGATTCAGTGGATAAAAGCGTTGGTTAGATTCAGTCACTTGACCCAATGAGTCATGTGTTCAACATCTGGCTACAGAGGTGCTGAACAAAATCTTCAAGAGTAAGAGAGTTAAGTTAAAAAAAGAGATAACTAAGACATCTGGAAGTGACATCACTCATGGAACGAGAACAATATACTCTAGTGAATGAAATAAAGGGTTCAGTTCAAAATTCCGATCACTTGAAGAGGGTCGGAGCTTAGAAAGACCAAAACTTCGGGAGCATGGCAATAAAGATGAAAGCAACAGTCCGAACAATGTAGACAATGTAAATAATCATTTTCGTTTTAAACCAATGAGTACGTTGTATAAAAAGGCATGTTAGTGAACTCGAAAAGTGTTGTTAAATGCGGTATATATTTAGTACGTTAGTATGTTTAGGATGTGCGCTGATGTACAATGAATATTAGCCAGTGAAATTCGGAGAGAAGAGTTCGAATTCCAGTTGAATTTATTTTATTCACTTACTCACAAATACCCCTGGGAAAGATCTTAATCCAGTTCTCCCCCCCCTTAAGTTGAATAGCATGACAGATTGGCTTCTCTTAGCCTTGGTTTACATCCAGTCTACCGCAGAAAGTAATGGCAACCTACTGCGTGAAAATCTTCTGCCTATTCAGTTATGTCTTGAAAGACACATGATCTTCTAAAAGAGTATGACGTATAGGAATTAACTGACTGATGTTTAGTACTTATAGTGAAACATTCAGAATGACAATAGGTTTTACAAAAATGGAAATTACTTATAGCACAACCTAATGGTATGTTATTCTGAACTTATTAGACGAAAGATAAATCCAGGTAATAACAGAATGTATCTGGAAAACGACATAACTAAAATCAACTCGAATAATGAGGTGAACATTGGAGTAATGAAAATATTTTCTTGGTTTAGTGGTGTGAAAAATCCATTTAAAATTCATATTATTACCTAATAGAATGAAAGGTCACAGGAAGTGCAAAGAAAGATTGTCTAATCGAAGTCTACATAAAAAGAACGACCTATTTCAAGATACATTCTAACTCTACTATCTTGTTAAATTACATCCAGCAGCAAAGCCTCTGATCAGGAGATTATATCTTTTGAGGAGAGTGGAACCGCCTCTCAATTTCTGTTGTTCCCATGTCTACCTTTACCTCGCGTTACTTGTTAGGATCCTAGCAATGGACAAATAGTAAATCCCTAAAACAAAAGCAAACAACATGAATGTATAAAAACATTTTTATAGTAAAAAAAATATAACCATGCATTTTTTATATAAAGCTACCAACAATACCTGTTTAGAGTAAAATGACCAGCAATACATTTTATAGTAGAATGACCAACTCAACATTTTATCTGTAGTTGAAGGCATACAATTGCGTTCAAAATATTTAAGCAACGTCGAGCCTGGTCAGTTTCTAGGCGGGTGACAGCTTGGGAATACCAGGTTCTGTAATCTTGAGTGTGTGAGTGATGTACTGAATAATGGCTCGGAATTAATAATCGAAGAGTCAAGTTCCAATTTCAGTTTTTTTTTTTTTTTAATCATTTCACCCCGAGAAAGGCGGAAACGCCACTGATGTGCAGGGGGTTACATAAATGTAAAAAGATTAATTAGAAAAGAGTGAGGAGTACAAGCTAGTTAGAAAGGAACAATAGAAAACTGAGAAAGAAGGTGCGATGACAGATACAGAGGTGGAGAGAAAGGGAAGGTTATACAGGGGAGGGGAGAGAGCTAGAGGCCAGTGGTTAGTAGATGAGTATTAACTTTGCATTTAAATTTCTGGAGGTTGTAGCCGTCAGGAAAGCAAGAATACGGGAGTGAGTTCCACAAGCGGGAAGTGCGAGAGAGGAAGCTGCAGGAGTAGAATTGTCGTCTGCATTTGGCTAACCTGACTGTGAATGGGTGGGACCCAGTTGCCAGTCTGGTTGCACGGGTAAACACCTGTTGAGGAGGCAGCAGTGACTTAAGCTCATCCGAGCAGAAGCCATGAAAGTATTTATAGAAGAGACAGAGGGAGGCCACATTTCGACGATGGGAAAGTGGCTGCAGTCGAGTCGCCAAATCAGTACCTATCACATTACAGACTCTCCTTTGGAGCTTGTCAAGAACACTGAGGAGAACGGCAGGGGCACCTGACTATAAATGGCAGCAGTACTCCATGCACGGACGGATGATTGACTTGTATATATGCAGGATGGATTCAGGTGGAAAAAACATCCTGGATCGACATAGTGACCCAATCTTCTTAGCAGTAGATTTTGCTATGGATTCAATATAGTGGTTCCATTTGAGGTCTGAGGACAGGGTAAGTCCGAGGAGGCGTAGTGTATTACTCTCCGGGAGAATCACCTGGTCCATGCTTATGGGAGGCAGAAGAGGTTGCCTGTAATGGTTGACAAACAAGAGCTTGGTCTTAGAGGAATTGAAGTTGACAAGCCACTTCTTGCCCCAGTTCACCACAGAGTGTAGATCCCGCTCAAGGTCAGCAGCGAGATTATGTCTGTCCGCCACGACAGGTTTCTTACTGGAGCGGGAGTATATTGTAGTGTCATCTGCGTAGATGCCTACTTGGGACTTGATCTCATCTGGGAGGTCGTTGATGAAAATAAGGAAGAGCGTCGGGCCCAGGATAGAGCCCTGTGGGACACCAGCATTCGTGCTGTAGGACGAAGAGGCACGCCCATTCAGAACGACCTTCATTTTGCGGTTATTTAAGAAAGATTGGATTAGGTCAAGCAGGCGACCGGTAATACCATAACCGCGTAGTTTGGTTTGTTATTTTCATTTACGCGCAAATACACTTGGGTAAGGTATGAGTCCACCTCTTCTTCCCCAGCTATGAGTTCATTAGTAACAATTATATCAGTAAATCATTATTATATAAAAAATAATTATAATGTAAAAATATTTTTAGTTTTAAATAATCTGAAAACAAATTAATCAGTCAATAAAACGTTGCAGATCAAGTGATTATAAACAATATAAAAAGGGGAATAAAGAAAACGGAAGATTGCGTCGAATACTTTCGAAAGAATTGCAGCAAACTAAAAGAAGATTTATTATTGCAACTAATAATAGTAACAGAGAATAAATTCTGGACCAGAAATCACTAAAAAACAAAAAAAAACAAAAAACAAAAAAACAAAAAAAAAACAAAAAGAAAAAACAAAAAACAAAAAACAAAACAAAAAAACAAACAAACAAAAAAGCAGGAATAAAGATTTCAAGAGATAACCATCAGAAATTACTGACAAATGATATGCGTATCTTTGTGCAGAGGACATTTGAAGAGGTAAACTTAATCCTTGTTTACGTCAACCCAGAATAACCAGCAATAAATTATCTAAGACCCTTTATATTTCAGAGATGAGAGTGAAAACATCCAATATTCTTGGTGAAACATTATTTACATTTTTCGGACTATTGTCTTCATTTTTATTGCTATGTTTACGGCTTTTCGGCCGTGGTACGCTCTGGCCTTCTTCAGGTCCTAGAAATTTCGAACCAAACCCATTATTTTGATCATTGGGGTATATCATTCTCATTCTATGTGCGATGCCACTTCCGGTAGCCATGTAGTTATCTCCCGTTAACTTAACACTTTAAGTTATTTGTTCGCCACTGTTGTAGCATGTTATTGAACTCATAACTCTTTCGGTCAAGTCACAGGAACTAACCAACGCCTATATCCACTAGACCATGTGTCCTTTGCAAAAGTTGTAAATTACAGCAAAAACCGTATGAAAGTCAGCATTGTTTTCAAGAAACATTAATCTAACAAGACATCGCTCAAGTGAATGCTTCTTCATCATGAAGATTGATGATATATGAATAAATCCGAAGTTCACCTTGAAAATAGACAAAGTGAAATTCAGTAGGACTTTGTAGATTTTAACTATTAACCGTCACCGGTCAAAATACAAGATTTCGTTATTATAAATAAAGGGAATAATATGTGTCAGATACTATATATGACACATATTATTCAAAGTATGCCTTTGCTTAAAAAAGTTGAGAAACATTTAGGTGTTCCTTTGATTAAAAAGGTTGAGAAACACTCCTTTGGAATAACAGTTATCAGCGTGAAATTAGCGAGTAGAGTTTGATTTTCAGCAAGTCATTTGATTTTAATTTTAACGAAACATTTGAAAAGTAATAGATTAATTTATTATCAACTTTGGGTTACATAGCAAAATAGTCGGTATTCTGAAGTTCTGGTTAGTAGCCTAATTAGAAGGGAAATTCTGAATTAAAAAACCTTAAAAACGTCTATGAGAAACCACTTCTCTTTTCCCCAAGAAATGTAGGAAATTCATAGATAATACAAAAAAAAGTATCTATAGAGAGTCACGATATCGACGTTCTAAAAGAACATGACATTAAAATGAATGCTTATAATATGAGGGATACTTTTTGTCTCTTGATCATCAGTGAAAGCTTACTGATATGATTGATATGAAACGAAAAACAAAATAACAAATACAAATACTGCATGCTTAATAATCAAGGCACTGAACATATATGGATTATTTTTTAGTTTCACTTGCATAAAATAAAACCAAGCTATACAAAAAAACAAAAAAACAAAAAACTTATTAACTTTGTATAGTTTTAGCAATTTAATTTTTTTCCATTGATAAGAGTATTAAATTCAATAATACATTTTGTTAGAGTTTTTTACTTAATGTTATTATCAGGGGACGCCATTCTTCAAATATACAACAACGGTGACAATCATTGATATTAATAAGCTTTCATAAAAAAAATAACATCATCATGTAAGAATTTTATTTTATTTGTCAACTCAAGCACATATATCCCATCTGTGATCGGAAGCCAATAGCTTCTTTATGAGTTCCAGTGTTGGGAAGCCCAGCTGATGTACAACGTAACCACTGTAAGGCACTTGTCCATCCTCATTAGGGCCATCTTTATCTTTTGCTGCCATTTTTCAAAAGCTTTCGAACCCAGGTGCGCAATTTCTTTGCAGCCGATTAGAACAGACAGCTTTGGTAACAAAATGGCGACAAACTATGTGTGTATCTGTACGCATACGTGTATCTGTGTGTGTGTGTGTGTAAGAGAGAGAGAGAGAGAAAGAGAGAGAGAGAGAGAGTGAATTGTCACATTGGGAGAGGTTTGCTGTCGACATCGAGTCCGATCTTCTGTGCGACTTGAAGTGAAGGCAATTATAACATCCTTTTGAGAGCGTATTTCATTTTTTTCTTGCATCTTCACTTTGCCGATCGAATCATGATTTTTGTTGTCTTTTTTCTTCTTCGTTTGACAACTTTTTTTTTTATCTAACATGCAATCGTGTTCAGTATGGTATACTAAAAAAGTTTTATTTTTTAAAATTCATTTTGCTTTCATTCATTTTCCTTTTCTTTCTTCATATTTTTAATTTCTTTATTTTTCTTTTCATATTGGTTCTTTCTTTTGCTCTTTCTGTCTTTTCATCTTTCGTTCACATTTTCAATTTCCTTGTTTTTGTTTTTTTTCCTTCTTAACATTTCTTTCTTTCTTTGTTTCTTTCTTTCACATTTTCAGTTTCATTATTTCTTTTTATTTATTTATTTCATTTCACATTTCTTCTTATTTTAGTTCTTCCTTTTTTCTTTCTTTGTTTTTGTTTCTTTCTTATTACTTTTCAATTTCTTCCGTTTTATTTTTTCATTTTTCTTTCTTTCTTACTTTGTTCTTTCTTTCTCTCTTTTTCTCGCTTTTCTCTCTTTCTTTCTTTTAAATCCTTCATTTTTACGAAAGCAATGGTATTTTACTTCTCTTATTTTCTTTCTCTCTTTTCGGCTTCTTTCCTTCTGTTCTATTTATTCGAAACGGAAACATATCATCTTGTGGTATGCACATGAAAACTCGTTAAACATCAACTTCTGTCTTCCAACAAAGGCAAGTATAGACTGAACTTATGTAACGTGTTAGTTTTTCGGAAAGATGAACGGATGATGAAGCAAATATACTAAGTTAATTATGGAAATTGCATTTAAAGCTGTTTACGCTAGTCTTAAAATCGATTTTCATTTTAACCAGTTTTTATAGTTAAAGAAACAAAAAAAACAACAGTAAAAGCAAAAACAAAACGGATGAAAGTAGAAAAATGTTTTGTATATAACGAGTTTTAGGGAATTTAAGGCAAAAAATTAGTGGAGAACATTAAAGGTTTCTTATGTCGTTTCAAAATGTAAATAGCAGCAAAGGTAAAGAAAGTGAAGAGATCATATACAGATTTTGTCATCATAAAAGTAAATCAAACCTATTTTCTAGTCATAATGACAAAAATAAAAATCGTCTATCTATCTATCTATCTATCTATCTATCTATCTATCTATCTATTCATTTTAATCATGTTATTAGAGGTGTTAAATTCTGGAATTTCATTCATGCAAGATTTCTCAGTGCTAGCATTACAACTTCATCGTCTGCCAATTAACTTTTCAACTTACATTCTTATGAGTCGTTTCTTACGAAGTTACTCTATGTAAAATTCACCTCATTTGTATTGTCAACTTCCTGCTTAAGAAAAATATATTTTTCAATGGGAGGATGTTCCTTTTCTTTCGTCATTCAGTGGGCTTTTCATCCAACATCTGTTTTAACCTATTAAATATAAGAATATATATATTAAATTATGGACATATTTACTTACACATAAAAACCTTATATACTCGTGTATAAGCCGAATTTATGCAGAGAGGGACTTTTGAATTTTTACATAAAATTTAAGCCCCCCCCCCCACTATAGAAAAGTGCGTTGTAGTGTATTGGATAACGATTCGGAATGGGAAATCGGCGAGTCGAGTTCAAATTCTAGTCGGGATCGTTACATTCACTTATGCGCAAACACTCTTGGGAAAGATATAAATCCATCTCTTTTCTCCATCAGAGTGTTGAATAGCAAGCCTGATTGGGTCCTATAGCCTGGGTTGGTAACTAGTATACCGCAGAAAAAAACCGCAAACTACTGTGGATAAATCATCTGCCTAGTCAGTCAGGAATCGAAAGAGATATGATTGCCCAAGCGTGTATCACTTTAGACATTTAACTGATTTAAAGTACAATCGAAAATGACTGATTTTTAACCTCTTAAAAAATACCTGTATAGTGAAAACTCCTATGTTTTTGCTTTAAATCTGATCACAATCCTCATTATGTATCCAAGAAATGACACTGTCTTTACATGTCTTTGAGCATAAATGATATTTCTCCTGCCATATCGAGTACACACGGTATACGCGCTTCTAAACGTTCATGTGTAGCGTCTAAAATTTTACAGTAAGCTGAATCTGACATTTATTTGAGAAACCTTTGCAATACATTTTAAATGATGGCATCGATAATAAGAATTTAGAAAAATAATTTATGGAATGGTTATTTCTTGTAAAAATTAAAAGTATTTTCTTTAAAACGTATGAAAATAATATCTTTTTTGCATATTAATTTCGCCATATTCAATTCGATATGTACGAAACGTAAGTAAAGCGGCGAAATTAACAAAAATGACCAACATAATCGATCGATCGATGAATAATATGAACGAACTTTCTATGCCTGTCGATTGATATGCAATCGTTTCCTTTCCGAGACGCTGGAATTCATTTACTGCCGCATCGCTTCTGCCATGGAAAGTACTCGGACCAAATACATTTCTTGGTTCGGACAGGTCTAACCTTCACGGCTAGGACCCGCCATGCCATTTACATATTAGCAAATCACCCACATTTCTTCATTATTCCATCGACGAGAAGTAAGTTTGACTCAAGCAGTTTCTTCCTGCGAAGAACATGTTCTCCCAGTCACTATAAGCTAAACCTGTTGACAACAACTGTTATCTTCCACTTCGATCAATATAAACTACATCTTAACGTAGCCTTCTACCTCAAGTGCCCCCGGGCCTTGTACAGTGGAAAAGAAATAAATTTTGCCTCATTTTTAAAAATCAAAATATTATGTCCGGGGCACTCTCCGAAATTAATGTCTCGTACAACAGATACAAGGTGTAGAAAATCGCTGTTGGTTAGAGCTGGATTTTTGTTATTTTTTCTAATATAGTCACAACTATTGGCCTTGTATATTCAAGACTACATCATTTCGTTTTTTTTAATCATATCAACTCAAGCAAGGTTATAAAGCCACTAAGATGCAAGAGGTTACTGAGCGTGAAAGAAACAGATGGACATAAAAGAAATGGATTCAACGAGACAAAATGACGATTGATTTTGCATTTAAATTATTTAAGAACGTAGATTGCAGAAAAGCAAGAAGCCGGAAGAGAATTCTTCAAACGAGAAGTATAAGATAAGAAACTATTGACATAGAACTTACGGTGAAATGAAAAATTCGAAGTCCGGAACATTTCTGCAAATTAAGGAAAGTCAGAGCTCCAAGTAAGAAATTATATGAACTGTTATATTTTATATTAACGAAACACAAATAAATAACAATATCTGCTTCCCTTTATTTTCATCCTATCATTAATTTCAGAACATAGGCGATCATGGCTCTCCATAACTTGCTTATCATTGTGGCTTTTAGGAGTTTTTTCCGATAAGCTAAGGCTTTTTTCTCACTGTTTCGCCATCCATTCACACAAACCCGTGTTAACAGACTTGCTGTCTACCACAATCTTTCTTGCACTGGGTATGCACCATAAGGGCTAAGTTCTTCAAACCCTCTTTCCTCATTACATGTCCAAGAAATTACAGTTGTCTTCTCATGTCTTTGAGCATAAATGATTTTTCTCCTTTAAGAATTCCTTGTCCAATAACGTTCAATTTTTCCAAGCCCTTCTCCTTAATTAGGTGTCCTAGGAATTTCAGCTGTTTTCTTCTTTATTCTGAGTATAAGTATTTCTGAAGGGAATTTTTAAAAAACTCTTTACTGTTGCATATTCCTGCAGTCCATGACGAGTATATTTTCAAGGACGCCTTCCTCATTATACGTCCAAGGAAATTCAGTTGTCATTTCCTGATCCTGTGAATAAGTCTTTTTCTCTTGCCATTTTCTTTAAGACTTCCTTGTGTTCCTTAATTTGACCAAAACCCTTTTTCTCATTATGTGTCTAAGAATAGAAGTTGACTCTTCCTGTCTCTGAGAATAAATGTTCTTTCCCTTGCCATTTATTTTGAGACTTCCTGTTGCTTACTCGCTCTGTTCTATAAGGTTTTCCCAGGCCCTGCTTCCTCATTCACACATCACTCAATAAGTCCTGAGCTTGACAATTAGGTAGCGATGCTAATAAAAAAATTATATAATTTTTATAAAGTCCTAACCTTCAAATGGCACGTGACAAAACCTGGGCCTAAACAGATAATTAGTTTACAAATTACAGTTATTTAAGTGAAGCTACTGTTGCAAATTTTCAAAACAATGGAAATATCTGAATTTCGTGTGTTGTTAAAGCATCGCTTTCTGATGGGAAAAATACTGTTTAAGCAAACAATGGCTTGGTATGTGTTATTCGGACTCTGCTCCGTCCGAAACAACGGTTAAGTGGTGGTATGCTGACTTTAAACGCGGTCGTACAGACACAATTGATGCTGAGCGCTCAAGTCTTCCAAAATCAGCAGTTGTCCCGGAATACATAAAAAAAAAAATCCACAAAGTCGTTTTGACCGATCGTAAATTGAAATTGCGTGTGATAGCGAAGGAGTTGAACATATCAGAAGGCAGTGTATTCACCATTTTGCACGTACATTAGTCAATGAGAAAAGCTGTGTTCAAAGTGGGTGCCACGTTTTCTCACAGTCAATCAGAAACAATAACTGGTCGATGATTCAGACCGTTGTTTGCAACTGGGATTTTGGATGAAGGGCTTTTTGGATGAAATAGCTGAAACATGGGTTCACCACTTCACTCCGGAGTCAAATCGGCAGTCAGTTGAGTAAACAGCAGCAGGCAAGGTTTTGGCCTGCGTATTTTGGGATGCGCAAGGTATTTTGTTCATCAATCACTTTGTGAAAGGAAGAACCATCAATAGCGAATATTATATAGCATTATTGGTGTGTTTGAAGGAAGAAATCGACAAAAACGCACCGTATCACAAGTCGATCGCAACGATGACAAAACTACATGAATTGTACTTCGAATTGCTTCTTCATCAACTCTATTCTGCAGATCTGCGCCCCCCACCCCAGCGCTCACTGGCTGTTTGCAGGTTTTAAATGAATGTTTCATGGTAAGAGATTTGGCTCCAATGAAGAAATGATATTGGAAACTGAGGCGTATTTTGAGTCTAAAGACAAATCGTTCTACAAAAAAAGGCATCGAATTGTTAGAAAAGCGTTGGAATCAGTGTAACACTCTAGAAGGAAACTATGTTGATAAATAAAGTCGAATTTTGCATAAAAGTTGTTGTTTTATTAGTTAGACTCGGGATTTATTGAGTGAATTTTTATGGAGCCAAATAATTTCAGCTGTCTTCTGACTTTGTATGCAATTTTTTTTGTCTCTTGACATTTCTAAAGACTTGGTAACGCAAGCTCTCTTATAAGCATTAAGTTCTCCAAGCCCTCCTTCCTTATTACCTCCAAGAAATTTTCGTTGACTTTTCAGATTCTGAGTATAAATATTTTTCTTTTATAATGTCCTTTAAGACTTCATATTACTTACACGCTATTCTAATGAGTGTTAATTTCACCAAACCTAGGAATGTGAGATGAGTTGTCCTGTGTTTTAATATAAGTGTTCTTTCTCTTGACATTTTCTATAAGACTTCCGTGTTCTTTACTTATTAACTCACATCAAAGTGAAATTCTCCAAGTCGTTCTTCTTTATTTGGTGTTCAAAATTGGAGTAGATAGACTAAAATATCGCCCGGTTCACACTCCACCTACGTCTATTGAACAGGTGAAGAGGCTCATCCCTTGTTCCCCGTTTAGGATGTGATTTCCGGTTTTCTCTTTTCCAATCTTCTTACTCTTACGTAGCCCCCTGCGCATCAGTGGCGTTACCGCCTTGCTTGGGGTGATATGATTAAAAAAAGAAAAGAAAAAAAAGATTTCTGCTGTCTTTTCCTTAGTCTGTGTATAAGTGTTCTTTCTCTTGTCATTTTCTCTAAGACTTCCATATTGCTTACTTGCTTTGTCCTATGAGGTTTCAGTTCTTTCCGATCCCTTCTTCATTATGTGTAAAAGGAATTTCAGCTGTCTGATTCTGTATCATTCATCTTGCCATTTTCTGTAAGACGATCTTTTTGCTTCCTTGTTCTGACACATGATGGTTAAGTTCTGAAATCTTTCATTACTTATTACGTGTCCAAGGAATTTCAGATCTCTTTTCCGAATTCCGTGCATAAGTGATCTTTCGCTTACCATTCTCTTTAAGACTTACTTCCTTTTTGCCTACTCGCCCTGTGCCATGATATTTAGATTCCTCAAATCCCCCTTCTTCATTATGTGTTCAAGGATGTGCATTGTAGTGCAGTGGCTATCGACTTGGAACGACAAATCAGTGGAACCGAGTTCGAACTCCAGTTGAATACCTTGCATTCACTTACGCACAAATACCCTCTTCCCATAAAAATATGTCTCTTCCCTTCAGTTATGGGTTAAATAATAGGACAGCTTGAGTTCTATAACATTGCCTGGTAATCAGTCTACCGCAGAAAGCAATGGTAACCTACTGCAGAATAATCTTCTGCCCAGTCAGTCATGTCTCGAAAGAGACATGATAGCCCAAAGCGTGTATCACGTATGGCACTGAACTGACTGACTGATTTCCTGATTCTGTGTATAAGTGTTCTTTCTCTTACCATTTTCTTTTTTATGTCCTTGTTGATTATTTGCTCTGTTCTGTGAAAGTTAAGTTCCCTATGCCCAACTTAGTTGAGTACCTTGTATTCACTTCAGCACTAGTACCCTTGGGAAAAGTATTAATCCGTCACTTCTCTCCAGTTATGGGTTAAATAATAGGATGGGGCCGGGAGGCAACCCATCTAGTGTTGGTGTCACAATAAAAAACACCTTTGGTAGCCCTGGTGAAGCATCAAGTATTCAGCTATTTGTCAAGATTATGGATTTCGCTGTAAACTGCGCCAGGATTCCAAATGCACAGGGAATGCTGGAGGGGTGTAGTGAGTTCTATCTCGGCCAATGACCGCAAGACGAAGATGCCCAACTTCTTCATTATGTGTTCATGGCATTTCAGCTGTCTTTTCCCGACTCTGAATATAAGACTTCTTTCTTTTGCCATTTTTTAGACTACATTTTGCTTACTCGCTCTGTTCGATGAAGGTTGCTTCTCCAATCCCTCTTTCATCATTCTGTGTTCAAGTAATATCAGCAATCTTTTCTTGATTCTGAAAATATGTTTTGCCATTTTCTTTAAGGCTTCCTTTTGGCTTCTTTGCGCCATCCATGGGATTTTCTTTCAGTATTCTTCTGTAGGACCACGTTTCTGCTGCTTCTATTTTTCGTCCTTATCTGTTGGTAGATTGTTCATGATTCACTGCCATATAAAATAGATGACATATAGCAATCCAGCATCTTTAATCTTTGTTTCTAATGAAATTTTTTCCAGGTAATTTTTAATGGTTTAGTTTCATTTATTAACAGCACATTTAAGTATTTTTAATGGAAAATTAATCTGACATTCTTTATATATATATATATAATAATTGTGAACATTTTTCAGATCATGGCTCTAATTTCCTTTTTCGGCATTTTTTGTTAACTGCCACGATCTGTTAAAAAAAATAGATTCCACAGTTTCGAATTCAGAGTAGTTATACACTAGTTGCTGAGATGACGGCCATATAACATAGAAACACTTGTTTTCATCCGATCACAAGCAACGTCGAGTGACTGTTTTGGAAGACAACATGCTGCAAACTTGGATGTTCAGGTGGCATAATTGCTAACGATTTGCAGTTGGACATCAGAGGGCAAACTTCTAATTCCAGTTGGATTCGCTACAATCATTTACAAGCAAATAACCTTGGGAAAGGTATGATTCCACCGCTTCTCTCCTCACAGCTAAGGATTAATTAGTTGGACTTGTATTAGTAAAATGTTATTATCTTTAAAATATACTTACAACACAAAAATATTTATTCTGGTATTTTAATAACCTGCAAAAGGTTAATAAGCCGTGAAAAACAGTTAGACTAGCTACAACTCAAGGCTACAGAGCACTACCCTCACAGCTAATGAGGAGATAAATAGATTCATGCCATTTTCAATGTTTATAATGGTTATAATGGTCTCAATGGTTATAAGGCGTAGTGATCATATCAAGCAAATCCTGATAATCGTTACGCTACCCGTTTATCTCATCTGTAAAAAGTGATGTAATTTATTGTAAGTAATAGAATTGTTGCTCATGCCATACCCATGCTTTGAATATTTGTCTATATTTCTGAGATGAGGTAGTATTTACAGTATTTACAGTATTCAGACTATTGTCCTCATCTTTGTTGCCATTTTTACGATGTTTCGGCCGTTGTACGCTCCGGCCTTTTTCAGGTGTTAGAAATTTCCGGCTCGAAATTCTTAGCACCTGAAGAAGGCCGGAGCATATAACTGCCGAAACATCGTATAAATAGCAACAAAGATGAGGACTATGCTTTGACTGTACGGAATATTTTATTATGCATTAAGCTCTTATATATAGAGCATTTCCATGAATAGGATATAGTTTTTAATCATTTCATCCCAAGCAAGGCAATAAAGCTACTAAGACGCAAGAGGTTGCCGAGTGTTCGGGAATATTAGAAAAAAACTTCTATTGAAGAAAAAGGACAATAAAGAAACATGAGTTAAGAAGACGAAATATAGCGATTGACATTGGATTTAAACTTTTGAAGATTAAAATTGACTGGGAAGCAAGAAGCCAGAAAATATTTCCTGGAGCGAGAAGTACGATAGAAGAAACTGTTAGCATAGAACTGTCGGTTAAATCTAGCCATTCCAACAGTAAAATGATGAGATATTGATGCCAGTGTAGTACTCTGCTTAAATTTATAAAGTCTAGGTACCATAAAAGAAAGTTCATTAGAACAACTACCATGAAATTATTTACAGAAAAAGCACAGATAAGCTAAGTTATGGCGCTGGGGAAATGATTTAAATAGAGATGGCTGATTAGGACTAATAACATTGCAGATTCTTTTTTTGATTTTATCAAGAATCTCTAAATATATTGCAGGAGCACCGAGCCCTGTGCAGCAGTAATATTCAAAGCAAGGACGAATGATAGACTTATACATATGTTAAATAGATTCTGGCGAGGAAAAAAACTCTCTAGCACGACATAGCGAACTAAAGAGCTACATATCTAGCAACTGATTCAAAATAATTTTTTATGATATTTCAGAGGAAAACCTTGGACCGACAATATGCAATATGTTACTCTCCGGGAGTTTAACATAGATACTGATGGAGGCTAATAAGTGTTCTTATTAAAAGTGAGTAGTTTTGTAGTTTTGGAAGTGTTCAGATTAACGAGCCACTCAATAATAATTTATTAATAAATTGAAATAAATATATAAATACGTTGCTTGTTTCGTCTGAGCAATCGTTATGATGTGCCCATAAAGTAGATACTTTTTTTTTAACCATTAGTCTCCAACTTTTGTCATGAATTGTGTTAACTTTGCTTCGTATGATCAGAAAATCTTTTTTTTTAAGCCTTCATAATTCATAAGAGAAATGTTATTATTTATACCAGCTGCGACAGTGTACTTGTTAGGGGACTGATGAAAAGATTTCGAGAAGCCATCAGGTATGTAAGAATGTCTTCTGTTCACGTAGACATAAGCGTTGTCTAGGAGTAGATGTACAACCAAACAATAATTTCATTTTGAAAATGACAACAAAATTGAGTTCAGACTGCCGACTATACATCATAACGGCAGACTGACAACTATACATTATAGAGAAAGAACAGTACGCTTATTTATTAAATTTCAAAAATCTAATATTCTCTTTCTGCTTTTACTTTTCTTTTTATATTCGCAACGGGAAAACTCGAGTCAAGAATGAGTGAGGAAGGCAATAAAGCGAGTATATTATTAAAGAAATGCGTATATTCGCCGTCTATATAGCAGTGTTATCCTTTCGTAATTCTGCTTTCGGAGCAAATATCTGTTCAATATTTGTGCCAGCCTATCGATATTCGATGATTGTCCACTTTTTTTCTGTCGGTAGCAACTAATTTGTTCTAGAGTTGGCGTATATATTTTATTGATTACGAAGACTACCAGGTGTAAAGAGATTATTCGCAAGTTAATTTCGGAGGCCTTTAACAGTAAGTTTGGTCATCATTAGATGTTTTACAATTTCGACGTTGTAAAACACTAGACGATTCTTGGTAAACACCTACAGCCCAGAAAAAGCAAATGTTACATATTTTTTTATTATTTCATTCTAAGCAAAGCAATAATTTTAAGATGCATTGTGGGTACAGTGATTAAAAAAGAATAAAGAAATTTAGTAAGAAGTGAGTAGAAAGAATAATAGACTCACAGGGTTTGGGAAGACGGAAGATGACAATTGCATTGTATTTAAAATTATTAACAGTATAGATCTCAGTTAAGCAAGGAATTGAAAGGGAGTTTCATAGGTCAAAAATGCGAGAAAAGAAACTATTAGAGCAGACGCTGCGTCTAGCTATCTCAATAGTAAAACAGTGAGACCTAGTTGCCAATATAGTCTTCTTTTTTATGGGCCGTGTCTCTTCAAGACGTAGGCGATGATGGCCCTCTACCTCTTCCTGTACCTTGTTGCTCTTATATATTTTGTCCTGTTATTCCTTCCAAACCTTGAACGGTAATCTAGTTGTTTAAGCCCATCAAGTATGCCACGCATTGTTTTCCACTGTCTGTCTTACCCTGTATTTGCCCTGTGAGTATCAGGTTCTCAAAGCCCTCCTTCCCAGAAACTTTAGCTCACAAGGAATTATAATTATCATGGAAGACCTGAACGTAAAATTAGGCAAAGAGAGAAAAGGGAAAATAGTTGTCAAGTTAGGCCTAGGAAAACGCAATGACTGCGAGAAAATCGTCCAATGACGTACAGCGAATGAACAGGTAATAATAAACAGTTGGTTTCAGGATCATCAATGAAGACTATGGGCCTGGAAAAACCCAGGAAGAGAAATTACGATTACATAAATATCAACAAGTTATTCATGAATGCAGCCAATATAGTAGAAAGCTGAAATTCATGCAGCCGAGACAAGGATAAAAATTCACCAGAACAATTGCTATGAAAAGGCAGAGACAAACCACGTCATGACAGTAGGAAAGTAATTGAAACTGAGATGCCAAGTAGGACCGATAACATTACAGACCCTCTTTGAATTTTGTCAAGAAGCTCTAGATATAAAACCTGAGCAAACTGACCAGTTATGATAGCAATATTCAATGCATATACAAAGGGTAGATTTATACATGTGCAAGATCGATTCTAAATAGGTCACAAATTTTATAAGAGTTGAAGTTCTTTTTTTTTTGCAGGCAGAACGCAGTTCTTGTACACTGGATACTTTATGGCAACCTTAGTATAGACGGCACTATCTGCTAGTGGTTCCCCATTGAGTTTAATGCTTTTTTTTCACGGTTTTCGTTTTTCTGACAAGTTCTTAGTCTCGGTGTACAACTGATTATTAAATCAATAAAAGTTGTATCAAATGAATTTTTTAGACTTCCTTAAATGTCTTCATTTTTGAAGGTATGAGAATGAATGCAAAGATAACAAGAATGGCTCTAATTCTACCTATAATTCTTAATGTTTGGAATTTTCTATATCAATTAAATCAGAAAAAATACTTGTTTTCTTTAAAGGATCTTAACACTCGAGTTAGACGGTACAAACCTTTCATGTTGTCTCTCCGCCCTGATTCATCGAGGATCTCTTCAATTAGAAAAAATGTTCCTTCAGGTCTTCATAATTCTTAATCAACTGAGACATAAAACGATATATGTATATCACAGTCAAAGGGTGACAGTTACCTGCTGTTCATAAGCATCTGTTGAACAGCATTTCGATGTATTGTAATGGTTAACAAGCTTGTCACTGAAGCTTGTTAATACTTACTAGGTGCTCTATACTTTAGGCCTTGAACCATGTCTAAGCTATGCTAAGTAAAGAAGGGCGCTTCGACGTAGTGTAATGGTTAGCCAGTTTATCTCGCTAGATCAGTTACGACAGAAGTGAGTTCGATTCTCACTGGATACTGCATTCTTTCAGCCTTTGATACATGTAAGCTTTGCTTAGCAGATTGTCAAAACAGTCTATTTCAAGGAGTGGAGGGTAGTGGCATTTTATATTAGAAAACTAATAGTTAATAATCAGATAAAGATTAGCAGATTGTCCTGTTACATTTTAAATTTATGTAGATTTTTTTTATTTAGTGATACCTCTTTTCAAAATTTGCAAAAAATAGGACTAGCATCGTAGTGGTGTGTTTAAAAGGACTAACGAAAGCCACATAATATGTAAAAACAACATTTATTTCACATATAAATGAAGCCTTGCGAAAACTGCAGCAAATTAAAAACGAACATAAAATAAAATACAAAAAACAATACATTTTGAAGGTACAAAATGCATTAAAGAGAATAAAACTTTTAGGGAAGTTTTATACTTAATAAACGACGAATGAGGGTTTTTATAAATAGGAATGGTAGTTAGGAGCCCGAACTCTTGCGTAACGTCTTGAGAGGCTGCTCTGATCAACAGTTGAATAATACCGGGGTTCTTGCAGTGCCATATCGCGCATGGACGGGCGTCCCTGCATGAACGTTCGGTGGGCAACCCCGAGGCCACATTATGTTGTAGGCCACGCCAGTCCTTCACAAGTTGCAAACGATTGACCGACTGATTCTATTCTAAGACCTCTCCTTAACTGAATCACTATGGAAAAAAGCCAACATAATAGCAAAACTAAACCAGCTCATTTGAAAACACCCAAACCTATCTGCATCTCTTTCACTAACATACGCGGCATCCGCACTAACTTCCTCAGCGTAGATTCATTCCTCCATAATAACTGACCTGATATATTAGCCCTATGTGAAACTAATCTTAACCCTTCTATCCCCTCATCTAAGTTCTACGTTGCTGGCTACGTTCTCCTCTTCAGGAAGGACTCCAATGTTCATATGCATGGGCTTGGTGTCTATGTCAGCGAACACCTTCCCTTAGCTAGGGTGTCATCTTTTGAATCCCCAGATCATTCTTTCATGTGCTTCCGCCTCTCACTTCTCAGCTCGATTAGCTATCTCTTCCTTCTCTACCGCTCTCCTTCCCTGACTGTTCGTTACTTGACATCATTTCTGACAATATCGACTAAGCCATTTCTTCCCATCCCTCTGCCCATGTATTCGTGTTTGGTGACTTTGACGCCCACCACACCAAGTGGCTGAAGAACGCTGTCACTGACCCTGCTGGTGTCCACACCATGAACTTTTCAATCACCCAATCCCTTACGCAAGTAGTGGACTTCCCCACGCGTTTCTCCGACAACCCTAACGGAAGGGACTCACTTCTAGACCTCTGCTTCACTTCCATCCCAGACAACTACCAGACAACTCTGCCCACTCGGAAACTCTGACCACACTGTAGTGTCCGCCAATATTTCACTCCACTCCCGCACGACCCATGATACCCAGACAAATAGAATATCCTACTGCTATCAAAGAGCAGACTGGGATTCGTTCCGAGACTTCCTCTGTGACATCCCTTGGAACAACGTTTTTAGTCTTCCCATCGAAGAATGTGCATCCGAGGTCTCCTCCTGGGTTAAGTCTGGCATCGATGCCTTCATCCCTGCTAGGAAATTCCAGCTTAAATCTCATTCGTCTCCATGGTTCTCACCCGCTTGCTCGGCTGCCATTGCCCACCGACTCTATCGTAACTACGCGTCGGACCAAAACAGGCGCCTTTTCACTTCAGCTCGTAATAAGTGTAAAAGGATACTTAACGAAGCTAAGATGTTGTTTGCTGCCAGAATGAATCAACGCATAGCATGCTCTAAATTCGGCGCCAAAGACTACTGGCGACTCTGTAAAAGAGTACTTAACAAGAGCAAGTACACAATACCCCCGCTAATCAACAAATTTGTGGTCCTCACCTCCCCAGCAGATAAGGCTGAATGCTTTGCCTGCAGATTCTCTAACAATTCGAGTCTGGACTCATCTGGAGTTTTTACACCCGACTTCTCACCTAGAACCGAGGCACAACTGAATGATGTCCACATTACACCTTCGCTTGTGTCTAAGATAATCTTAAAACTTGACCCTCACAAGGCGAGCGGTGGTGACGGAATCCCAACCATAGTCTTAAAGAAATGTGCCCCTGAACTCTCCTCTGTCCTTTCTAAGCTCTACAACCTCTGCCTATCTGCTTCATGCTTTACTGCCTGTTGGAAATCTTCCTCTGTAGTTCCTATATTTAAAAACACTGGAGAACCCTCTGACCCTGCAAATTACCGTCCTATCAGCCTTCTTCCGATCTTTGGCAAAGTGTTCGAAGCCATTATCAACGCCGAGTTGGGTTAGCATCTCACAGCACACAGGCTCCTCTCGGACAAGCAATATGGTTTCCGCTTCACCAGGTCTACTGCTGATATGCTAACGACCATCACCGAGTACATATACCAGGCACCCGACAGGAATGGCGATACCCGAACCGTTGCATTGGATATATCTAAGGCGTTCGACAGAGTTTGGCATGCTGGCCTTCTATGTAAACTGCGGAGCTATGGTATAACTGGACATTTGTATGAACTAATCCAGTCATTCCTCTCTAACCGCACAATGAAGGTGGTATTAAACGGACATGCCTCCCAGAACTACCATACAAACGCAGGTGTCCCCCAAGGCTCCATCTTAGGTCCTACACGCTTCCTGATATACATTAATGATCTCCCTGATTCCATAAGAGCCCAAATAGGTTTGTACGCCGATGACATCACAGTTTACTCTCGCCTCCTACAAAAATCTGGTGTAGGCGTCAAAGCTAACCTCGCAGCCGAGATTGAAAAAGACCTCCAATCCATATTGGACTGGAGCAAGAAATGGCTAGTAAATT
This sequence comes from Ascarosepion bandense, assembly GCA_037127315.1. Classification (NCBI taxonomy): domain Eukaryota; kingdom Metazoa; phylum Mollusca; class Cephalopoda; order Sepiida; family Sepiidae; genus Ascarosepion; species Ascarosepion bandense. Next base: position 1,276,192 of record JBBBDQ010000734.1, read on the forward strand.
TTAATGCTTCTAAAACGAAGCTACTCGAAGCTATTAACCATCATCGACAATCTCACCTACCTCCCATTAGCATGGACCAGGCTTGCCTCCCAGAGAGTAAAACACTTCGCCTCCTTGGTCTCACATTTTCAGCGGACCTCAAATGGAATGACTATATCGAATCCATTGCTAAATCCGCTGCTATAAAAGTCGGTTCTCTGTGTAGGGCCCGGAAGTTTTTTCCGTCTAAATCTATTCTGCACATTTATAAATCTACCATCCGCCCGTGCATTGAATACTGCTGCCATATCTTGTCGGGTGCCCCTGCTATTCTCCTCGGGCTTCTTGATAAGCTTCAGAGGAGGGTCTGTAATGTGATAGATACCGACTTGGCAGACCGCCTGCAGTCTCTCTCCCACCGGCGCGACGTGGCTTCCCTATGTCTCTTCTATAAATACTTTCACGGCTTCTGCTCCGATGAACTTAGATCACTGGTGCTCCCTAAATACGAATTTGCACGAGATACTACATTAGCAACTAGATCCCACCCTTTTACAGTGAAACCGATAAAATGCAACCGCAACTTCTACTCCAACAGTTGCTTTCCTCGCACTTCCCGACCGTGGAATTCTCTTCCACACGATTGCTTCCCCGACGGATACAATCTCCAGGAGTTTAAATGTAAGGTCAATAGACACCTCCTAACACACTAACCTGCTTCCATTCTATCAAACACTCTGCCCATCTGCCCAACCCTCATCCTCGGTATCCTTACTCATCTGTCACCTTCCTCCTGACATTCCCTATGTCTAACCACTCCTTCTCTTTACCTTCCCCTATGTAGCCCCATGCGCAATAGTGGCAGTGGAATGCCTTGCTTGGGGTGAGATTATTAAAAAAAAAAAGAAGGAAAATCAGAAGGAAAGTCTTGGGTTTTAACATTTAGCCAAAGCAAAAAATTACGAAATGTGAGGTGTAATGGATAATGGCTCAGAATTGGTAAAAATATTCTTAGAAAATAATAGCAAAGCTTTAAAAATACTTTATAAGGTGCTAAAAATACTTAGCTTAAACTTAACTTTAGGGAACTAACAAATAAAAAATTGACTTTTTCTAGCACACGTCTAGCAGCCGTTAACTAAAGCCAGTGTCTAGTAGCAGGGAGAAAAACTAGGGTGTGGCCATCATCTTTGCTGTCCGGAGCTGGAAAGGTGGTTTTAGGTATTTGGCTTGAGAACAACGACTGCGTATTTCTACGCCGGAGGTATAAGGGAGCGGTTAACCATTTATAGCATTATAGGGCAAGGAAGGGTACTAATTTGCCTGGCGATATTATCCTAAGGGGTGACAAAGCCACTGGTAATGGAATACAGGGCTGGCTTTGTCGAGAAACGAACATGCTAATTTTACAAAAAGGGATCTTGTCGGGATTTAGGCCTATTATTTAGAGTAAATTGGCGGCAGCCACAATTTGAATTGTTTTTCAGTAAACGTTAATCGATTTAAGACACAGGAATTTTTTGTTTTTAGAAACAAAAAAAAAAAACAGTAAAAAAAAGTAAAACCTTAGTAGTGAAGCAACACCAACAAATATTAACAAGAGTCATAAAACACTTTTTTCATGAATGCATTATTAATAAGAGAATCTTTATCTAACAATCTCCATTTTAGAGGATAAAACTATAGATACTTACTAAATTCATTTTAACCTGATAACAGAATCTTATACTCGAAATCTTGGAATTAGTTTGCATCAAAAAGAATTCCTAGCAGATAAAAGCATCATGTAGTATTCAGATATGACATATCCTTCGATATTTCTCGATATCCACTGATAACAGACGCAACATGAGGGTAGCGCAAGCGTTATCAGTGTGGGTAGAGGAGAGCTATCTGAGTTCAGATTCTACCTGCATCTGTTGCGTTCACTTTTGCACAGATGTTATTTTCATAAATCTATCTCGACTATACTCCGATATATACGTTAAACAATATGCTACACTAACGTATCTTTGCTCTGGATGAATGTAGAAAGATAACACTGAATTCAAAATCAACCAAAAAGCAACGGGGTAGCCATTTCACTAGTTGTTCCAAGAAATCATGCTAATCTAAACTTATTTATAAATGAAACTTTGTCTGTGTGTGTGTGTCCGTTACCTATAGACTCCAAAACAGCTGAACCAATCTTCTTGAAAATTTACACAGTTGTACTATAAGCGTCTGCGAGTGTTCTTAGCTAGGTTTTGTGTCGAGGTACCCCCAATAAATATCGAAAATCGATAATCGAAAAAATCAGGTTACAGAAGGAGTGGTCCGATTTTAATCAAATTTGATACACTCATAGACAAAGACATAACAAATGATATTCAGAAGTTTCAAGGTTGCAGTTCTTACAATATATATATATATATATATATATATATATATATATATATATATAAAAGATAAGATGTTTGCGTGTGTGTCTGTTTATCTGCCTGTATGTCTGTATTTTTTTCAGCCCTTTTATTTTAGTTTTTGCTTAGGGTTTGGCTCTAAGTAGGTATAATTGTAGTTCTTAGTCTTAGCCATGATACCATTTACTCAGAGGACTTATTTAGCCTTCAAAATTAAGTTTACGACGAAAAAACTTATTTGATATCGATACCATTAAATCAAAGTGTGACTTACATCCATTTATTTTCATTTCAGTCTACGGTTTCGCTTTAACTGGAAACAACTATTGCTTTTTAGTCTTTCGTGTCAACGTCCAAAGAGTCGAAGCTCCAGGACCATGGATTAGTTTTAAATCTTTCATTATACCTGAGCAACGCCGGACTATACTGCTAGTTCACAGATAATAAAGAAAAAATAAATTTCTGGAAAGTCATGATCGCCTATGTTCTGAGAGGTAATGAGATGCGATGGGTTGTTAAATTATATCATGAATCCCCATTTCACGTATGAGTTAGAAGATCATAATGTTTCCAGTCTGTCAGTTAAGTGCCATACATGATACATGTTTGACCAGTCCTGCTATTCAACACATAGATAGTAGCGAAAAGATGGATTCATATCTTCCCCAAAGCTATTTTTCATAAGTGACCTGTACTTAACACGACTGGAATTCGAACGCGGGTGTCCGATTTCCAATTCTGAGCCATTATCCGTTACACCACACATTTCGTAATTTTTTGCATTTTTTGCTAAAAATCATTTGAATTCCACATCCTTTTCTGCGCCGTATATTACTACTTTGATTTTCTATTAAGTAACATTTTCATGTCAGTAGAAGAATATCAATAAAACTGAGATATATAGATTACACTGCGATCCGAACTCTCTAGTGCAAGGGGAAGCTGTTCCCATGGAGCGGACACCTCACAGTATTTTATTTTCCCCATCTGCAGACATAGGCCCAACTGAATTGAATTCTGTCAGGAGAGAGAGAGAGAGAGAGAGAGAGAGAGAGAGAGAGAGAGAGAGAGAGAGAGAGAAACTCAACTGAGAGACCAGAAAATATGGTCATTTTATTTACCCATGAGACGAGATGTGACACAAGGTCAAGTTTAATGTGGGGAACTCGAGCGCGTCTGACTACTGATTCCCACTCTCTCGATCCCAGGGAGCGGGCACCTCACAGTATTTTATTTTCTCCAGCTGCAGACAGAACCACAACTACATTCTGTCGGAAGGCATAAATGCAACCGAGAGACTGGAAAATATGATAAAAAAAGAAAAGAAAAAAGGCAAATTGCGAATTAGAGATAGGTTTTTAGCAGATGATGCAAAACGCGGCTTAAAAATCTAAGCACGAAAAAATAAGGTGCACTGCAAAAAAACAAGAAAATTACTAAGAAATAGAAAAGAATCCTTAGAAACAAAGAAAAGAGGGCTGAATTGCAAGCTGAAATTCATCCTCGTATGTGGCCGTGAATTTAACTGAGAAATCAGAAAATTTAGTCATTAACATAAAAAAACGCTCAAGATTCGAACTACCAATTGGAGATACCAGCATCAAACATTTACATGTTTGAAAAGCGTTTTTAGCAGAGGATGAAAATTACGGCTTCGAAATCCGAACAATCATTAGTTACCCGAGATGCATTTCAAAGGCTAAGCAAAGTACTAGAATACAGGAAAGAGCCTTAGAAACATTTAAAAATCTGAGAAGAGTTTAGCAGAGGATGAAACATGCGACACCAAATTCAGAAATTTCATTGATTAGCGTAAGATGCATTCTAAAAACTAAGCCAAGTACAAATAAATAGAAAAGAATACTTTGGAACAAAGAAAAGAGTGCTGGATCGCTAAGTGATATTCATCTTCTTATATGGCCGTAAATGCTGGACAATATCCCCACAAATGAAAAAAAAAATTCTACAGAACGATACCGTGAATTGCATATTAAAGTGATGTGGTTTTGTTATATTCATTCGTGATTTTGTAACGCCAAACTTTCTAGATATTTTGTCTGAATTTTTGGAATGAGTTATCATTATTTACTCTCTTTATATTGGACTATTGTCCGTATCATTGTTTTATTTCTATCTCAATGTTCCGGCCGCTGTACCCTCTCACCTTTCTCATGTTTGTATGGATCAGGGTAACATACTCAGAATTCTAGAACCCATTATTTAACCTTCGGGGTTATACTATTCTTGTTTCAATGCTCATGCCTACGAGTATTGGCCAATATTTAGTACTGTTCAGTTACTGCCTGCTCAATTTCACTAAGTGCAAGTACTCACTGCTCGGTCCAGGGTTTGAACTTACATATGATTTGTAATCAATCACTCAATCAATCAATCAATCAAGTGGCCAAGTTGTTAGTGGTTCGCTTTCTAATCAGGAAGCCCGGGTTCATATCTCACCATGGTCTATTTGTAAGGAAAGTGACTTCTTGATGTCATATCTCTAGAAAAATAAACCTTGTAAAGCACCTAAAAATAATACCACGGGTTGACCCAAGCCTTATGAATGAAATTGAGTGAACAGCTCTCTTTGATGACGGAGTGTTTGAGCGTCATGGTTTTGTTCAGACTAGTGTTCACGCTAGATAACGCGCTTTCTCCCTGAAACTGTAGCTCAGCATAGTTGCAGTATAAACTACAGATGGGCTCTCTGGGTGTTGAACGAACAAAAGTGTGCCTGAGCAGGCGTCTACAATTGGATTAGCTGGCCGCCCTGGTAGAAGGTTATCCTCGAATAGGAGTAGCCAGCCATTATGTATGTATGTATGTATGTATGTATGTATCTAGTTATCACGATTTGTTCTTTTCAATGTATACATCTCTCTTCATATCTTAGTTTGTTCATATCTATCTTAAGCTTGATTTTTCTTTCGCTTTCTCTTTCGATATATTTTCAGTTTATCTCTCTCCCACCCCTCGTCCCTATACTTGTTTCTATCTATCTATCTATCTATCTAGTCAAGCACGGCATTTCTGCCTTGCGCATTGTCGAACTCTCTGCCTTCGGGCGGAGAGCAATAAACCACTCGAGGCTCTGCCGAAAGGTAAAGTCTCGTCTGGGGAAAATTAGACATAAATTTTTGCCCGGGCTATATCTCGGATTACCCACATTAAAAAAGCCTTGTGCCTCATTTTGTCTTAAGTGGAGAAGGCAATTGCAGAATGCAGGTCACCTCGGCGTGGTGTAATGGTTAGCAAGCTTGTTTGCTAGACTCTATTACAAATGAGTAGTGAGTTCTATTCTGACTAAATACCCCATACTTTCGGCCGCATGTGAGCGGCGCTTAGAAAATCTGTCTTCAGTTTGTTTTTTCTCTCTGTCGCTCAACTTTCTCTCTCGATATATATATTTAGTTTCTCTCTTTATATTTTGAGAAGAGCATATACTGTATCTATGAATTTTGAGATGAGTCTTTTAATCAAAGAGACTTTATTAAACTGCCTCGAGAAAATACCAAATATGATTGGTGAGAATCTTGAAATAGAAATTGGCTAAACGACGGAAATTTGACCAAATTCTATGCCAGATTTCATGATGCATTCCAGTATTTTCATAATAAAAATTGCTATTACATAACGGATATTGGTAAAATGTTTAGAACATATATTTTGTCAATTTTAGCTGATTATTTTCTTTAATAAAAATACTAATAAATTACTTACTTTGGCGGTTTTGGTTAGGTTTTTATTATGAAAACAAATCAAGTACAATATAAAGTTTTATTCGTAAATAAATCGTAAAGATACAAACTGCAGAAACGTATATTTGATTAACACAGTATCTCATGAACTAGAAAAATTATTATTTTATTAATTCTCATGTTAACAATAAATTTTTAGGATGCATTGACCTTCATCAAACTTTTAGCTATTGATTTTCTGAACATTTTGTCTTTAAAAATATTTGCAGCAGCTTTTATTGTTTTTAGATACCATCATTGCTCGAATATTGTTTTCCATTCTCATATACATCACTTTTAATGAGAGACCAAAAGTTTTCTATTGGAGTAATTTCAGAAGATGGTGGAGGGTAATTTCATTAATTTTGTGTCATTTTTTGGCAAAGTGGGTAAAGTGTGTAGTAGTATTGTTTAGCGGATCGAGTTAGGGGTGATTAAGGGGTTGTGGGTGCGTAAGGAGATCGACATGAAGAATTCAATTCATGCCGGAATCTCTTTTGTTCACTTCGCACTAATAGCCTAGGAAAAAAGCATGCATGTATTTCTCTCCCAGCAATGGATTCAATCTATTTTTTGCCTTCGGATGGCAACCAATCTAGAGAAAGAGAACTTTGAATTCAAAACCAGTCTGAAGACGAACAGACTCCGTCATTTATATCCCAGAGAATGTAAATAAATCTTAAAAAAACATTTGTCTAGCCGATCAGTATTTAATAAATTGATTCTTTTTTTACGGCTTATCAACCTGTTATTTTACATTGTAGAATTATTATTATTTGAGGTAACAAGAGATTAATGATACAAATTTTACTAATTAACACTTAAATTGATCGGGAAAAGATGGATTTATACTTAATCAGAAGTTGATAAAAAATTATAAAGTGAATATAAGTAAGGGGAATAATTTTATATTAAAATGAATATATAAACTGATCCCTCACTTTGTGGCTGCGTTTGTTTCTATATGTTTATATTCCAGAGAATATAAATAACACATCACTCAATAAGTGCCGGGCTTGACATATAGATGGCGCCACTAATAAAAAATCCATATGATTTTTTATGAAGTCAGTCAGTTATGTGCCATACGTGATACACGCTTGGGCAATCATGTCTCGAAAGAGACATGACTGACTGGGCAGAACATTATCCCGCAGTAGGTTGCCATTGCTTTCTGCGGCAGACTGATTTCCGACCAAGGCTATAGAACCCAATCTGTCCTGTTATTTAACCCATAACTGGAAGGAAGAGACAGATTAATACCTTTTCCAAGGGTATTTGCGCGTAAGTGAAGGCAATGAATTCAGCTGGAATTCGAACTCGGTTCCCCGATTTCTCGTTCCGCGCCGATATCCAATGCACCACAACCCACATCCGTTTATGAAGTACTATCCTTCAAATGGCAAGTGACAAAATTTAGGCCCAATTGGATGATTAGTTTAAGTGAAGCTACTGTTGCAAATTTTCAAAATAATGGAAAAATCTGAATTTTGTGTGTTGATAAAGCATTTCTTTCTGACGAGAAAACTACTGTTCAGCAAAAGCAATGGCTTGATAAGTGTTATTCTGACTCTGCTCCAGAGTCAGAATAACACTTATCCAGAGTCAGAATTGCTTCGGAAACAACAGTTAAGAGGTTGTATGTTGACGTTAAACGCGGGCGTGCAGACACAAATGATGTTGAGCACCCCAGTCTCCCAAAATCAGCAGTTGTCCCGGAAAATACCAAAAAATCTACAAAATCGTTATGGCTGATCGTAAATTGAAGTTGCTTGAGAAAGCAGAGGACTTGAACATGTCCGAAGGCAGTGTATTTCCCATTTTGTATGAACATTTGTCACTAAGAAACCAGTGTTCACAGTGGGTGCCGCGTTTGCTCATAGTCGATCAAAAACAACAATACGTCGATAATTCAGAGCGTTGTTTGCAACTGTTTCAACGTAACAAGGAGTTTTTGCGTAAATATGTGACAATGGCTAAAACATTGGTCTACCACTTTAGTCCGGAGTCAAATCAGCAGTCAGCTGACTAGACAGCAGCGCTTAAAAGCCGCCTAAACTCAAACATCAGCAGGCATGGTTTTGGTGTCTGTATTTTGGAATGCGCAAGATATTTTGTTCATCGATTACCTTGAGAAAGGAAAAGCCATCGATAGCGTATAATATATAGCATTATTGGAGCGATTGAAGGAAGAAATCGCCAAAATAACGGCCACAAATGAAGAAGAAAAGTTAAAAAAATCTTTTACTAAGGCAACGCACGATGTCACAAGTCGATCGCAACGATGTTAAAACTACATGAATTGCACTTCGAACTATTCTCCAAAATGTTCCCCAGCGACTACTGGCTGTTTGCAGACTTTAAAAGATTGCTCCAGGGAAAGAGATTTGTCTCCAATGAAGAAGTGATATCGGAAACTGAGGAGTATTTTGAGGCAAAAGACAAATAATTCTACAAAAAAACAAAAAACAAAAAACAAAAAAACCAAACAAAAAACAAAACGAAAACAAAAAACATCGAATTGTTAGAGAAGTTTTGGAATCAGTGTATCACCTTAGAAGGAGACTATGTTAATGAATAAAGTCGGATTTTGCCTAAAAGTTGTTTTATTAGTTACGCCCGGAGTTTATTGAGTGATGTGTTAAATCTAAAAGAGATGCCTGTGTATTTGATCAGTTTTTGATTGATTGTTTCGTTATCTACGGCTTATCAAACTTTTTACAGGTTATTTAAAGACAGAAATTAGTTTTAGATTGTAAGATTCCATTTATTTTTGACGATGATGATTTTGCGATACAAGTCTTACTGATAAACACATAGCTGGGGTTAGAGAGATGGATTTGAACCTAATCAAAGTTTAATAAAAAAACAAAAAAATATGAGAAAGTTTAATGTGAAAAGAAAGTGGGGGATCAATTTTGCACTACAATCAATATATAAACTGAATCCTCACTTTGGAGTCACGGTAAATTCTCTATATTTCAGAGAATGTAAATAAATCTAAAAGACATACCTGTGCAGCTAATCAGTTTTTAATTGAAACCACTACTGTTATGACTGCGATAAATGCGGTGCCATTACGAACCTTAATGCGTTACGGAACTTGTGTCTTCAGCCTTTAGCACAAAGTTTCTTGATTTTGACCTGACCTTTGCATTTATCTTGTCTGGTGCAATGGATATCGGGTCGGAACGAGAAATCAGGGAGCCGAGTTCGAATTCCAGTTGAATTCCTTGAACTCATTGACGCACAAATACCCTTGGGAAAGGTATTAATGCGTCTCTTCCCTCCAGTTATTGGTTAAATAACAGGGCAGATTGGGTTTTATAGCATTGGCTGGCAACCAGTCTTCCGTAGAAAGTAATGGCAACCTACTGCGGGATAAACTTCTGCCCAGTCAGTCATGCTTCTTTCGAGACATGATCAACCAAGCATGTATTACGTATGGCAATTAACTGACTGACCATCTCTGAAAAGGCCGATAAGTTTACGGCCAACAGTACCAACCTAAGAGAATAACCCGCCTACACACTGTTTTTTCTAAGTCATGTAGCGTGACTATTTTTTTGAAAAGTCTAATATCTCGTCTAAACATCAAATCCATCCAATGTAGCTCTACATTCATCATTAAAATTTTTGCTCTTTTATTTTTTCGTTCATTTACATTATTTGGACCGTTTTCCACGTTCTTACCACGTTCACAACGTTTCGGCCGTGGCACGCTCCGACCTCCTTCCGGTGATTGGGATTTATTTCGTTCACCAGGGTAGATTGTTCTAGTTTCATGCATGATGCATTATTGTTGATCATGGTGAGTATCTAGATGGGTGACTGATTGGGAAAACCAGGTGCAGTAAGCTTCGATGTACGGTTGGTGTAATTCATAACGGAAACTGTTGGAGCCTCGTTTTTTTTTTACAACTACCGAAGTTAAACAGAAGGTAGCAGAAGAAAGTAACAAGAAAGGACAAGAAATAAACTGCACGAAAACCGAATGCATGTTCATCAGTAAAAAGGGTAGCCCAAAATGCCAAATACAGGTCGGTGATACCAGAATAAAGCAGGTACAAAAATTTAAAAACCTGGGAAGCGTTATAACAGAAGACGGAAAGAGAGACACAGAGATCCGAAGGCGAATTGGCATGGCGAAGGAAGCATTCCAAAAGTTGAGTGAAGTATTAAGAAACAGGACAATTTCACTCGAAACTAGGAAGAGAGTACTGGATAGCTACTTGCTGTCCGTCCTTCAAGATGAAGGAAAAACTTAAAGCAACTGAAATGTGGTTCTACAGAAGGATGCTGCTAATATCATGGATCGAGCATGTGAGCAATGATGAGGTCTTGGAAATGATGGGAACAAAAAGGAAATTAATACTGAGCATCAGGAAGAGACAGCTAAAATTCTTGGGATACGCAATGAGGAAGGAGGGCTTGGAGAACCTGATACTAACGGGTCAGATAGAGGGAAAAAGAGACAGTGGAAAGCAACGGATAACATATTTGAAGGACCTAATCAGGTGGATGATGGAACGAGGGTTGCATGGTGTAACAGAAGAAGTCATGCTAAGAGCCACCAGGAATAGGGAGATGTGGAAAGCCATGATCGCCAACGTCTTGAAGGGACAGGGCACATAGAATAATAATAAGAAGACACGCAATGAGGAAGGAGGGCTTGGAGAATCTGATACTAGGAGAATGCGTGCTCGGAGCCACCAGGGATAGGGAAATGTTGAAGGCCATGATCGCCTACGTTCTGAAGAGTCAAGGCACATAGAAGGAGTTAAGCATTGTCGATCTTGGTCAGTATCTATATGGGTGACCGCTTTGGAAAACCAAGTTTTGTAATTTTCGATGTACGGATGGTGTAACGGATACCGGATTGGAACTGTTGAAATACCGGTTCGGTAACCGAAGTTAAACACAGTCACTCTTGGCCAGTACATAGATGGGTGACCGCTTGGGAAAGCGAGGCGCTGTAAACTTCGGTGTACGGGTGGTGTGGTGGATAACAGATCGGAACTCTTAAAATACCGGTTCTCCTATAATCACCGAAGTTAGATATTGTCGATCTTGCTCAGTATCTATGTGAGTGACCTTTTGGAAAACAAGGTACTGCAAGCTTTGATGTACGTGTGGTGTAATGAATAACGGATCAGAAGTGTTGAAATATCGGTTCTCTTTCGGTAACCGAAGTTAAACACAGTCAATCTTTGCCAGTACGTAGATGGGTGACCGCTAGGGAAAGCTAGGCACTGTAAACTTCGGTGTACGGGTGGTGTGGTGGATAACAGATCGGAACTGTTGAAATACCGGTTCTCCTACAATCATAAAGTTAAGCATTGTTGAATCTGGTCTGCGCTTATAGGGGTGACTGTTTGGGAAAGCCTGGTTCTGTACAGGTGTTTTTAAGAATAACGGATCGTAATTCGGAATCGGAGAGCCAATTCCAATTCCTGTCGAATTTTTTTAATTCACTTACGCTTAAATAATATAGGAAAGGCATGTATAATCTTCTTCGACAAGCTATAGGTTAATTAGTAAAAATTGTACCGAGAGATCATTATAATCTAACAAAATTCTTATAACCTAATAAATCTTTCGGCTTTAAATAACCCGCAAAACGTTGATAAACCGTAGAAAATTAAATCAATCACTACCCTCTTTTCATTTCCTTGCACATGCAGTGACTCCGTGCGTCTTAAGGGCATTATGACCTTGCTTAGAGTAAAACAATGAATATATATATATCTTGTTCAATGGGAAGAGCGACTAAGAAAATTTGCAAGAGACAGAAAACTTAGAATCATAAAAAGAGCGCTGAAATTCTTTGGGCTTACAATGAGGAAAGAGCGCTTTGAAAACTTGACACTCACTGGGGATATTGAAGGTAAGAGAGATAAGCGGTTGTGTGAATGGATTGTAGAAAGGAGGACGGAGTTTTATTGAAGAGAGAAAAATTGCTAAGATCCACCCTAAATAGGAATCTGTGATCGTTCATGTCCTGAACGAGCGCGGCACATCAAAGAAGAAGAAAGAAAAACAAACCAGTCAGTAGTTTTCACGCTGTGAACCTCTTTTTCTATGTGCCCTGTCCTTTCAGGGCGTAGGCGATCATGACTTTCCAGGTCACTCTGTCCCTCTTAGCACACTTTCTCCACACAACCCACGTTCTGTCATCCACCCAATCAGCCCCTTCAAATATGTTATTCCCTGCTTTCCCCTGTCTCTTTTCCCCTCTATCTGTCCTATTAGTATCAGGTTCTCCAAGCCCTCCTTCCTCATTGCATGTCCCAAGAACTTCAGCTGTTTCTTTCTGATGTTCAGTATTAATTTCCTTTTCGTTTCCATCCAAAACCTCATCATTGCTCACATGCTCAATCCATGATATCCACAGCATCCTTCTGTAGAACCACGTTTCAATTGCTTCAAGTTTTTCCTTCATCTTTGATGATATTGTCTAACATTGACTGCCATATTTAAGAACTGACATCACATAGCAATCCAGTACTTTTTTCTTTGTTTCTAGCGAATTTTTCTCGTTTCTTAATACTCTACTCAACTTCTGGAACGCGTCCTTCGCCATGCACTGTGAACAGAACATACAAAAAAAATGAAGTGAAAAGATATTTAGGCCAAGTTGATAGATTGTTCTAATTCCACGTGTCATGCCTTTTTTGGATATCTCAGATTCAATTAATTGACCTTAGCAACTCAATTCTCCAAACTTTTCTTCCCTCTGTTGTGGCCAGGTATTGAACTCACATCTCTTTGGGTCAAGTCACAACTGTTTGGGTCAAGTCATATGGACAAGTAGATAAACGCTTTGGTTGATTGGTGTGGATGAAGTAAAAATAATTCGATTCGAATTTTCAACAAATATAACGTACAATGGCCGAAACGTCGTGAATATGGTAATAAAGATGAGGCCAACAATCCAAAAGATGTAAATAGTGTAAATGTTTACATTATTTTATCTCACAAATATCGACATATCCTGAAGAAGACCGGAGCGTACAACGACCGAAACATCGTGAATACGGCAATAAAGACGAGGAAAACAGTCCGAAAATTGCAAATAGTGTAAACAGTTAGAATACATAATCTCAGAAATATAGACGGGTGATAAAGTTAGCGGTCGTACTAGGCGTTATCAGAACACTGTGAAACAACTGGAAAATTGAAAAAAGGTAAGAATTAAAAATGTCTAAATGACGACATTATTGAAACCAGCTAGAACATGAAGAAGAATGCTGAAGCATTGTAGAGACTTGCTTTTATTTAATTTCCAGTGCAAGCCACGATGTACAGTTGGTGTGAACGCGCAAGGAATGAAACAATAATGATAATGATGGTCGTCAACAAAACAGAGACTAGATTACCGATATTGAAAGTCGCTGTTGTGTCGGATGAGTGAAGGGAATAGAACAAAGCTGAAACGTTAAATACTTCAGCTTTTGTCAATAGTTCTGAGATGAGGCAATATTTACTCTAATTACATTATTCCTCATCTTTATTGTCATTATTACGACGTTTCGGACTTAGTACGCTTAAACCTTTTTCAGGTGCTAGGAATTTCAAACCCTGAACTCTCCTGTGTCCTCTCTAAACTCTTCAATGCAATGACTGGGATTCCGTCGCCTCCGCAAACGTTATGAGGGGTCAAGTTTTGAAATTATCTTAGATACCAGAGAGGAGGTTATGTCAACATCGCTCAGTTAAGCCTATGTTCTAAAAGGGAAATCGGGTGCGGATACTCTAGAGGAGTTCAATGTAGAGTAGGAGAAGAATCTGCGAGCAAAGTATTCGGCCTTCTTTACAGATGCCGTAAGGACCTCAAATTTATTGATTAAGTGAGGATTTGCTGTTGTTCAGCAAATGCTTTAGCTTACATTGATCTTGATAGACAGATGAAGAAATTGTGAATCATGAAATGTAACAGTAATTTTAGTCATTATTAGAATACTGGAAATGGTTCTGAAAAGTGAAAAAATTAAAGAGGAACCGGAAATCAGGTCAAGAGTTGGAATCAGCCAAATGACTGCATTATTAACGCTAGGTTTAAATTAATAGATTTCGAATTAGTTAGCAGACATAGACACGAGAAGAAGTAAAAAGAAGGAATAATATATTGGTCTTGATGAAGTTGATTCCTTAATTGCTGGGAAAAGCCACATGGACTTTTCACAGTATTTTGTGTTTTGTAATGAGAGATGTGAGGTAATTGTCAGTCATTATTAGGATACCGGAAATGCTTTTTCAAAATCTGTCTATATTTGTGATATAAGATATTATTTACTATTTTGAGAATGAACTGGCAAAATTGATGAACGCGAAAGATGACATTTCTGTCTGAATCACTTGGATGGGATGTTATTATTTATTATTTACTTTTATCCTCAATTTTGTTGTTATAATGTTTTCGGTCCTTGTGCAATCTTGGCTTCACCAGATGCTTGTCGATGCGGTTAACCTACTCGGGTTGTCTCGTCTTGTACTCATTTAGTGCTGCTTGGTTATTGCTCACTCTATTTCCACTTAGTTTAAGTACACACTACTCGGTCGTTACCATGTCACCAAATTCACGAATAAAAACTCTAATCTGCCAGGCTATTAATATGGACAGCGGAATGAGAACAAAATACTTCTGTAGATTAAATATGGGCGTTAGACCTCGCTCGTTTTCTGACTATGAAGCCTGGGTTCGAATCTCACCATGGTCGATTTGTTAGGAATGTGACCTCTTCATGTTATCGGTTTAGAGAAGGTGATCCTAACATACAACGGATCGACCCAAGCCTTTTAAGTGAAATTTGATACACAGGTTCCTATTTGAGCCGTCGTTGGCTTGGAAGAAATCTTGAGCCTTGATTGACAGTCTTCCTTGAGATTATGTGTCATATATAAAAAGACCTGAATGAAGGGCCGGCAATCCACGTCTGTATCAGCAATCCAAAGAATTCTAAGATGTCCACTGACAGCACCAGCGTCTGAGTACAGTAAGGCTTGACTGTGTCATATGGGGTGAGACTGTCGACTAACCACTGATTTATCGAAGGATGATGACGATGAGATTAAATATAAGGTTCAATTCAAATTCCCCGAAAGTTAACCCGACTAGACAAACACCTGATGAAGGCTGAAAGATAAAACGAAACGTTGTAATAACGGTAACAAAAACAAGTTAATAATCTGCGTAAATAATATTAAATAATGTTAAAAATGAATGATGATAGTCGTTTGAGTCGGCATAGGACTACTTGAAACAGTTGCTTTAGCATTTGATAAGTGAATAATAATAATAATAATAATAATAATAATAATAATTATAATAATAACGTGAACTATTGTTTCAGAACTGTTGTTTCACTGTGGTAAATATTTTATATTGTTTTTAGAAGATGAGTGTACGTGAATGTATGTATGTGTATATGTGCTTGTATTTGTGCGTGAGTGCGTGTGCGTTTGTATGTGTGCGTGTGTCTCTGTGTGTGCGCACAGATGGTTGCAATCAATTGCTTACATAATTATATTGTATCCAACCCAAATTCAATCGATAAAGTCTCTCAGACAACAATGATACCGGACGCAATTTTTCTATCCATTAACTGTCAATATATTTGCATACTTGTAAAATTGCACAAAAAAAGAAGCTTTTTAAAAATCTATCTTTTTCTACTCGTATCTACCATTGTCAGTGCCAGAGGGTGAGTGTGCTTGTCTCTCTGACAGAAGCGCTGTTTTTAAAATGGATAACCGATGAGGCAATATAGTGTTATACTGTCCAGTGTATTATTCTGGCAGGAAAATGGCCGACCAGTTTGCAGAAAAACAATCGACCGCTTGTTAATTTATTGATTCATGAAAGCAATGGCAAATAATGCACTGCGTTGGACTTTGATCAAAAAGACGGGGAAGAAAGACAAGAATTGCGAATTCGTGTTTGAAGTTTAGCATTTTCCCACACACATTCGCCCGCTTTCACGCAAACTCTCACAGATATGAATATATTCACAACAACCTCTTTCCACTTAAGCAGATGTCTGACTCAAATATACTTGGCGAACGGCCATAGTTTTATCAATGATTTCGAACTTCCATTTCCCCAAAGCGAGAATTGTATTCGAACTGTGCCTGCGAGCATAAGAAGAAAACTATGTCGAAAGATAACAAAACTCATACCATGCATGCTATCAACACTTACTATATTGCAGCGAAGGTGACTTGCGCAGTATCACTCCCATGTTTAAAGTTTTATTTTAATAAAGCAATGATGAGAAAATGAAGATAGATGTAGATTGAATGACTCGAAGGGGATTTGGTTTTATGTGAGTAGAGTAAAAGGGGCGAGTTCAGTTAACGGGTCACAAACAAGCTTATACAAATGAGTGTAAAAAGACAAACATTACTAAAAGATATTTGTCCTGGATATGACGACAAACTAAATCCTTTGGCAAGGCCTCTGATCGGGAAGGTTTGAGGAGCTTTGAACTACTTCTTAATTGTTGTTAGACGACATTAATGCGGTTCTGCAAAAGGATGATGAGGATACTATGAGCCAAGTATGTGAGCAACGACAAAGTTCTACAGACAATGCAACGAAAAGGAAACTTATACTTAACATTAGGAATAGTTGAAATGTATGGGGCATATAATGACGAAGTAGGGCAGAAAATCTGATAATTCACAGATATATGATGAGCTTAAATGGGTAGTGGAACAGGGTTTAAGCGGAAATAACGGAAAGACAAAATTTATTAAGAGCTAAAAATGACAGGAAATTGTGGAGAGACATGATTGCTTAGGTCTTTAGGGGACATGGAACATAAAAAAAGAAGCTTTATTTTATTAGTTGTTTAGAATTGTGATGTGATTTTAGATGGCGTCGTAAGTATTCATGTTACGACCCAAAAGACTAAAGAACTAGCAATCCAATCTTATAAAACTTATTTCAAATACCAATGTTCATAAACAAAGAAAGTATAGTAAAAAAATGAAAATAAATTAAAATAAATGAAATGAAATAAATAAACAAATGGTACACTTTCAAAGCCAGTAACCTTAATCACCTAAAATGTTATCACAAAATAAGCTGTAAAAAAGCCTCCTTCCCATATACCCCTATATATAAAACTCACACAAGGAAGAGTAGCACATACTTATGATTTATATTTTTAACAGTATACTCATTCTTCTCCTTTCCTCGTTCTGTCTATCTCTCACTTTCATCTATCTGCCTATCTACCTGCTCATTTCTCCTTATCTCTCTCACTATCTATCTATGTCACTTCAAATTTGTCAAGATGTTTGCATAGATCTATCTATCTATCTATCTATCTATCTATCTGATAGAGTATTGAAAGTTTTAGGTTTACTCATTTAGCAAAATTTAAGCGACTTCTCAAACATTTTTTTCCAGGAAAGGTTTTCAGGTTCGTGCGTGCGTGTGTATTTATGTGTCTTTCATACATACATGGATGCAAATATTATAAATAAAGTTAATAAATAATAGAGAGGCAAAGATTATGGCAGATGAAAAAGGTCGGTAAAGTAGAATGAATAAAATATAACTTGTTGAGAGAATGGGATAAGACAGCCACACCAACTACGTGAGAATATCCACATGTTATAGCTAAACTGTTGTGGATCTTCGTTGCCAATTTGTTGTGGCAAATCTTAACGCAAATCTTCGTCGCCAATTTGTTGTAGTGACCGGTTTCGCCGGAAGTAAGACACAGAACATGGGAGGTAGATTCAAACCAGTATATTAGTATAACAAAAACATATGTACAAAGTAAGTGTTAATAATAAATAAATAGAAATAAGTAAGTTCGAACGGTATAGTTACGCTGCTTATTGCCTGAATCGTAGCTGGCTCTAACTGCGTACTTAACTGCTGTTTACGGATTCACAATGTGTTTCCTGTATAGCAACATAAACAAAGTTAGAAATGGACGCGTCGGGATGGGGGTGGAAAGAATAGACACTGAGGAAGAACGATGCAAAATGTTATTAGTAAAACTTGTATAGAGGTTTTTATTTTATTTTATGCAGACATGAACAGATGGTGAATATTGGGTGAAGGTATGAAAGAATAGACACTGAGGAAGAAGGATGCAAAATAAACGCACATACACACAAATGAACACGCACACACTTTCACATACACACACTCTATCGCTCACACGCACGCACTCTCTCATAAACACACTGTCACACACGCATAGACTTTCTCTTTCTTTCTCTCACTAACACACACTATTTCTCTCGCACACACAAGCACATATACTCTCGCACAAACAAACACGCACTCGCTCTCTCACTTTCTCTCGCTCAACTACACAAATTCACACACACACACACACACACTCTCTTGCTCTTACACACCTATTCTCTCTTTCGCTCTCTCACACATAAAACATACACACACTCACACACACTCTCTCTTTCTCTCTCACATACACACTCCCTTTCTCTCTTTTTCTCTCACATACACAAACACACTAGCACACCATCTAACTTCCTCTCTCTCACATACACACAAACTCTCTCACACACACACACACACACACACACACACACACACACACTCTCTCTCTCTCTCTCTCTCTCTTTCTTTCACACACACATATATGATTAAATAAGTAGCAAATAAGAAATCCTCTTCATATTTATTTGAACCGAATCCTTTATATGGAAGGAGAAAGGGGATCACCGTCCCCTTTGGGATGAAGTTGAAATAATAGATAGAGAACGCCACGAGAAACTACGTAAACTTAAGTAATCAGAGCATATGCTAAGCTTCAAAAAACTCCTAAGCCGAACAAGGACAGAATAAATAAATTTTGTTAATCAGTAATACGGAGATCAAGAGATAATTATTAGCGTCAAAAGACTGCAATATGAGCTCTGATAAAAACGGTTATTGAAAGATTGTGTTTATAAATTCCATTAATTCACTTGCTGTTGTCCTTCAGGACACATGGCCCAGATTTTGGTAACTTCCAATGACTTGACCCAAACAGCTGTGAGTTCGATGCCAACGTACAAATAAATTAGTGTTCGGTTAAAGGGAGGTAACTCATGACTCCGCACAAGAAATGAAAATGATATACCCCAGTGATCGTAATAAAGGGTTCGGTTCGAAATTCCTAGCCCTTGAAGAAGGCCAGAGCGTACAACTGCTTAAACGTCGTAAAATAACGGCAAAGATGAGGACAATAGTCTAAATAATGTAAATAGTGTAAATACTACCTCATCTCAGAAGTATAGATAAATGTTTCACTATTTATTTAATAATCATTTCAGAAGAGTAGTTTGAATATTTCTCGGTGGAGTTACTCTATCAATTTCTTTCTGTGGCTCGTGTTTACCTCATAGCGACCGTGTGTGGGGGCTTTAACTTTTCAAATTTTAGTGTAAAATTAGTGTGTATGACAATTTAATCCTACTAGCAAGTCTGAAATGCCGAAGACTAAGAGTAAACATAGGAAAAGAAAGATTATATGGTTCAACCCACTTTTCTGTAGACTATCAGATATAAACAACGGACAGTGTTTTCCTTAAATTAATACGTAAACACTTTCTCTAAGATAATCCTCTGAATAAAATATTTAATAGAAAGGCGACGAAGATTAGCTATTTCTGTTCTAGAAATATATAAAACATTATTAGTTCCAATTGTAACCAAGTTTTAAGAAATCTCTATGAAACTAATACTAAATCTGGTATCGTACCCTCTTGCTGTTGCAGATCCAAGGGAAATTGTCCAGTTGAGCGTAAATGTCGATCTACTAAGATACCATCTCCCCTAAAAAGAACAATGAAAATTATAATGTGTACCTCGGAATTTTGACGATGTTTGGAAACAAAGGTTTTGTTCTTATAGTCACACTTTTTATCAACCTTAAACAAAAATTTCAGACAGCTTTTTCTCAAAAGTACTGGAAACTGAAGTAAGAAAGCTTGAACTTATAAAAATAGATTGGAAATTAAAAGGATCAGCACGTACTTCCAATACTCTGAGTGTTAAATGTAGTCTGTGCTTAGTAGAAAAAATTAGGATATTAAAATGTCAATGTCAAAATTATCTCTTAACCAACGTAACGAATTAGTTAACAAGTGTTGTCATCGGAGTACATTTAAACTTTATTGCATACTGCTACCACATCTGGTGGGTGCCCCTGCTACTCTCCTTGGGTTTCTTGACTAAATACAACGGAGAATCTGTAACGTGATCGATACTGCATTGGCAGACCGGCTACAACCACTCATCGGAGTACATTTAAACTTTATTGAATACTGCTGCCACATCTGGTCGGGTGCCCCTGCTACTCTCCTCGGGCTTCTTGACTAAATACAACGGAGAATCTGTAACGTGATCGATACTGACTTGGCAGACCGGCTACAACCACTCTCTCACCGGCGTGACGTGGCTTCCCTGTGCCTCTTCTATAAATATTTTCACGGCTTCTGCTCCGATGAACTTAGATCATTGGTGTCGTCTAGGTACGAATTTACACGAGATACTATATTAGCAACCAGATCCCACCCTTTTACAGTGAAACAGATAAGATGTAACCGTAATTTCTACTCCAACAGCTTCTTTTCTCGCGCTTCCCGCATTTGGAATTCCTTTTCACATGTCGTCTTTCCCGACAGCTACAATCTCCAGGAGTGTAAGGTCAATAGACACCTCCTATCACACTAACTTGCATCTATTCTCCCAACACTCTCACCATCTACCCAACCCTCATTCTCGGTATCCTTACCCGTCTATCACCCTCCTTCTGACATTTCCTATATCTAACCATCCTTTCTCACCACTTTCGCCTCTATGTAACATTTCCTATATCTAACCATCCTTTCTCACCACTTTCTCCTCTATGTAACCCCTGCGCAATAGTGGCAGTGAAATGCCTTGCTCGGGGTGAAACGATTATAAAAAAAATCTACTACCCATATCCTTCTGGATTTATTATCGCTAGCACCCATAGCTCAGGAGTAGAATCGCCGAATGATGTCAATTCGGTCGGGTTTCAATCCTCGCTAGAAGCAATCGGATGTCTAGCCGTACTGATGAGCTGTGATACAGAGAAACAGATCTGTCTGCACCAATCATCCGCCCATGCATTGAATGCTGTTGTCATATCTGGTCAGGAGCCCATGCTATTCATCTTGGGGTTTTCGACAGGCTCCAGAAGAGAATCTGCAATGTAATCGTTCCCAATCCGGCAGCTCTACTCCAGTCACGTTCTCAATGACAGGATGTGGCTTCCCTCTGCGTCTTCTACAAATATTTTTTATGGCTTTTGCTCCGACGAACTTAGCTCTCTGATGGCCCCTCCAGACTAGCAACAAGGTCCCACCATTTTACAGTCAAAACAACCAAATGCAACCGCCACTTCTACTACTTCTATCAGCTTCTCTTCTTGCACTTCTAGTCTATAGAACTTTCTTCCGTATACTTGTCTCTTTTATAGCTAACTCTTCAAGAGTTTAAATGCAACGTCAATCGCCCTCTCTTATCCTTATGACTCCAAAATATCGCTTATCCTTTCCAAACATATCCTAAATCTTGTTCTTCTCCCTTTTCCCTCTAGTTTAATGCAACTTTCTTTACACCAGTATTCCCATCCTTCTCTTGACACCCCCTTGTAACCGATTCGTCTTTGGCTTCGCACTCCTATGCAACCTTCACTCTCCTCTTATGTAGCCCCTACGCACCAGTGGCAGTACTGCCTTGTTGGGGATATGATACTTTTTTAAGTCGCGCACGCATTCTGCTTTTTTACTTGCATGTGAATTTGCGAGTGTATATATTTAATTATATATATTTGTTTATGCCCTGGGATATGACTTTCTTTGTATTGACCTTATTTAAATTTCTCAGGTCTATATTATCTTACGAATTCGGTTTTACATCTATTCAATATGTAGCGTTTACAGACACTTTCGAAACCTGGCTATTTAGAGTTTGATATGTCACTGAAAACAAGAGAAAAAAGTTTGTATATATATATATATGTGTGTGTGTGTGTGTATGTGTGTGTTGTGTGTGCGTACATGTGTCTGTACATTTGTATATACTAATATATGTATGTATTTATGTGTGTATATGTTTGTCTATATGGGGGTATCTATATATTAGTGTGTGTGTGTGTGTGTGTGTGTGTGTGTGTTTATCTCTTTTCCCAGTTTCATATTTGAAAAACTTTACAATAATTGAATAACTTTACCATAATCAAGATCTAATACTTTGTTAAACTTAGAATTTAAAATTCGTAGTCTCTAAATTTAATTCGTCACACACACACACACACACACACACACACACGCACACACACACACACACACACACACATTTTTTTTAAAAAAATAATTTTAATTTTTATTGTAAAGGGAAACTAATAGTCGATTAGTAATACTGGCCACTATTTTAATCAAATATTAACATTAATACCCTAATAAATAGTTTTTAGAGTCTGTTCTTATGTTCTTAAAATGAGAAATTACTTGTATTTTGATTAGTCACCACTGACTATATAACAATGTATACCTGATTGGTTTGGGTTTGGCTAGGTTTGAACCTTTTAAAACTCTTCAACTTTAATCAGCGCCATCACTTGATACGACACAAGTAGTGGCGAAACAAAATAGCAACATTTGAAGTGATATTATGACATATTTCTCTCTCTTTCTCTCTCTCTCTTTTTCTCCCGCTCTCTCTCTCATTCATATATATGTATTATCTTGGCTCTACCACTTGCCAAAATGTATACATGCAAACACGTGGTGTAATACCTAACGGGGCTAGTCAGTCTAAACAATGCTAATCCGTAGAAAATTCGATCCTCACTGTGTTCCCCATAAAAAAATTTGATATTACCAAATATGGCCTGACATGTAAAACAACCTGCCAAGCATGTAAGCTAACAACCAAAGTCTTGTCCAGGCTGGCTGAGAACATTTCAGCACCCTCATAAATATCGATGAAATGCAGAGCTAAGTGGAAAAAAAGAGTAAAGTGTAAAATATATACGGACCGAGTGAGATAGAAGAATATGTGACGGAGAGAAAAGTGAGTTTATCAAGAGAGAGAGAGAGAGAGAGAGAGAGAGAGAGAGAGAGAGAGAGGAGAGTGAGTGAGAGAGAGAGAGTGAGTGAGAGAGAGAGTGAGTGAGAGAGAGAGAGAGAGTGAGAGTGAGAGAGAGAGAGAGAGAGAGAGAGAGAGAGAGAGTGAGAGAGAGAGAATTGAAGCAGGTAGTGGCGAAGGAGGGAGTTGCCAAAACGAAAGATATGAATCAAAAGCGACAAGGCAGGTACTGGGCATATGTCACATTGAGATATAATAAAGAAACAAGTATATGACAAAAATAAAGGACTACTCTTCTCAGTTCCCTAGCTGAAAAAAGACAAATATATAAACATATATACATATATATATATTGTCCCCTTTCCGAATAAACGCCAACGAAAGTGAAATGAAAAGAGCCTCTCAGAAACCCCACCATTAAGTACTTGATATTTTCTAACCGCATTATTCTTAATTTCTATTATCAGCTGTTGTGACATACCGTTCCGGTAAAGAGGCTCCTTACGATCTCGAAAAAAAGTAATTTCGCAAAGCAAAATTAAAAGAAGCAAAAATGATACATTCTTGTTAATGCGTTCTAGTGGAAAGAGGATTGGAGTCCGGTGCAAAGGTAGACGTATGCTTGTGAACGTAAACGAACGAACGTAGTGCGCATGCGCCTAAATACGAGCATACGCATACTTATAATGTACACTCGAAAAACATTGCCAACCGTCGCTACGATTCAGGGCGGTTTTCGGAGAGCCATATATTTTTTAAAGTGGAAATTAGCAGATTAGGAATTCGTTTTTATAAATTTCCAAATGAACGAGATATCGACAACATATTCAATATAAACCACGAGGGGTTGATATATAGATAATATTTCGGAAAATATAATAGCCATATATTTGTACACGATGTGCAATGTGATGTAACGGGTAATAGATGAGGAATCGAGTTCGAATTCTAGTCGGGTTCGTTACACGCAAAAATATGAGTCCACATCTTCTCTCCTCATTTATGCTTGAAAATACGAGTAGTGAAACACGCCGTGGTGATAGAAACCAAGATACTTAAAATATTTCGTATACCTAGTTTTTAAACCTCACTTTATAAAAGATGTTCGTGAAAAAATGTTACCTTCTTCTAGCCTTAGCCCAAAAGGGTAGAACCTACAAGGCAGTTTGTATTCAACGATTTCTTCTCCTACAATTGTTGCCACCCAAAGCTATTTTTAACTGTTTTTATTGGTCCTGACCTTGCGTCTTGACTTCAGTTACCATCGAAACCACCGTAACGTAGCTTCCCTGCAACTTTACTATAAATATTTTCATGGTAATTGTCCAGATGAGATTTCCTCTTTGCTACCTAGATTTTATGAATCTACGCAGTACTAGATTGGCAGTAAGGTCTCTTCTTTTTACAGTGGACATAGCTAAATGTAACCATAAGTTCTATACTAATAGTTACTACATGCGCACTTCTCTTTTGTAGAACTCTCTTACGGTTTCTTGCTTTCCAGTTAACTTTATACAAATTTCTTCAAATATTTAAACGCAATATCAATCGTTATCTTCCGTCTTTTAATACCTGTTCTTTTATTGTCCTCTATCCCTAAAAATGCCCTTTTCTCAGGGAAAACGTAAGTTTTATGCCAATACTGT
This sequence comes from Ascarosepion bandense, assembly GCA_037127315.1. Taxonomy (NCBI): domain Eukaryota; kingdom Metazoa; phylum Mollusca; class Cephalopoda; order Sepiida; family Sepiidae; genus Ascarosepion; species Ascarosepion bandense. Next base: position 1,301,045 of record JBBBDQ010000734.1, read on the forward strand.
TTTCTCTAACCCTTATCATTTGTAGAATAAAGTGGTGGATCAATTCTATATTACAATCAATATACGATTCCTCACTTTGTGGCCACGATAGTTTCTATACATTTATAGATACATTTATGTCCAAACGAGACAGAAGCATTTAAAAGTGATGCGAAAATGAGGAGGCGACTCTCATCTGAGTAAGATTGATTGATTCATTTCCTACGGCTTATTCTTTGCAGGTTACTTAAAACCAGAAAATATTTTTAGATTGGGAGAATTTATTTTTAGATAATAAATGTTTAGTGATAAAAGTCTTACTAATTAACCCATAAGTGGGAGAGAACAGGTGGAATCATACCTTTTTCAAATGAATATAATAAACCCAGCTCGAATTAGAAATAGGCTCTCAAATTAAAAATTTTGAGCCATTATCCATGATCCCCCCATATGAAAACCTACTCCCTATGGTATTCAAAAGCGTTTACCATTTTAAGTAGTGACCATACTCGATATTAGTTACCTTCAGTGATCGTACGGAAGTTGATTGTTCAACATGATGTGGCTAAAAGCCCCAAGAACTATTCGTGATTCATCTCTGCGACTTTTCACCAGACATGGTAAAGCTTGGTAAATATTCATTTGAGAGTTTCAGATCGATGCATATTTTTCATCATTTCTGAAGATCGAGAATCGGGAAGTGAGAAAACTAGGAACTTGAATACTGATTTTAAAACCAAATTAGAACCCCACTTCCTCAACAAAACTTCTTACACTCCCATTTCAGTTTGTGGCGTTTTAAATGTTTAGTTAGTCTCAGAATACTTGAACTCTTCAAAAAAACTTTAACAGGAAGTTAGGCGACCACTGAAATCAAGGAAAAACGAGAAAATGAATGAATGCAAGCGATACACTAGAAGCACTGTTAAAGAAGATGCAGGTCAATTGTTTTTTTTTTTTGTATTTCTGGGAGCAATAAACATCGTAAGTCATTAGACTTTATTCAGAAATTCAAATGAATAAAATGACAATGGGAATCAAATTATTGCTTGTAATTAAAACACAAGAAACGTGTTTCACGTATGACACTTAACTGATATGAAAATCAAGCAGGTACACTTTGAAATACTTGAGAAAAGTTTTAACAGAGAACAGTGCAACACTGAGATCCGAAGAATTATTGGCATGGCCAAATACACATTCCAAAAAACTAAGCATAGATAGAAAAATTTCGTTGAAAACAAAGAAAAGAGTACCAAACTGTTATCAGATATTTGTCCTTTTATATGGCAGCAAATACCGGACAATCTTCTCGAAGACTCGAAGCAACAGAAACGTGAATCTACAGAAGGGTGCAGTACCAAACAAGTGAACAACGACAAGGTTTTGGAGAGACTGGAAATAAATAAAAAACTTATAATTAATAATTAACGTTGGTAAGAGACAGTTGAAGTTTATGGGACACATAATGAAGAAGGAAGGCTTGAAGAATCTGATACTCACAGGGCTGATAGAGGGAAGAGAGACAGGGGAAAACAGCGCATGATATACTTGATGGGTTTAAGTAAATAGAAGGCAGAGCAGGGTTTGGGAGAAATAACAAGATAAAAAGAAATACAAAGAACAGGAAGATGTGGAGAACGTTGATCACATACGTTTTGAAAGGGCAAGTCTCATAAAAGAAGAAAGGAGTAATAATTCGCACATATATCAAGGAATGAGAAATATTTTATTTAAAATAACCATAAAATAACTTCTTTGACGTATCTTTATGCCTAGATTGCGGAAGTTTTTGAATTCCATCTTCATCAAAAGTTTCTGACTTTGGTGCAGTTTGTCAAAGAAATTTTAAACATTAAATAATTTTTTAAACTCCTGGACAGATAATATGTACACAGATAAAAAATGATACTTTTGGTGAATATTCTACATGAAGAAGTATTTTCCATTCCAAATTAACTAGTTTCTAGTAGAGAGCACGCAATCACATCATGTATGCAGTTGAACAAGACCAGTATGCTCAAACACTGAGGCTGGTATTGCACAATCATCAACAATGTTGAAGCATTTTTTCAACTCAGTTTCATTCACAAGGTTTGAGTCAAACTTTAGTATGTATTACAGGCATTTCCAAACAGTGTCGTATGGTGAGATCATCTCCCTAGGCCGATATTATCAAGACGTCGTCTCGACAAAAAGACAATGTTGTGATTCCAACTCGTGTCTCAGTGTATTAACGCTAACGTTTAACAACTCAATCAGGGTTCCCGTAATACAGGATACCTTTCATATGCTACGAAAATATAAAACACTTTCGTTTTCGAACATTCTTAGGTTTTTTCTTCTAATGCCGTAGGATATTCTGAGTACATAAATAATTTTTATACTTTGGGTTGATATATATGATATTTGACATCAAAACTAGTCATAAATCTATCGCATATTTACCATACTTACTTTTGCAACTGGGTTGACTGAACGTTTAATATTTTACTTTTTTACTAATTTTCACCCAGTACAAGGCTCGAGAGCAATTCAAGTTAGAGGAGTTTGGAGCTGAATAGCGTAAGAAAGAGTAAGAAGTGAATTTCTTGGAGCTATGCAGGAAAGAGAACAGCTTAATTCTAAACTTGAAAAGGTTAAGAGTTTATTAGTGAATAAAATGTCAGAGTTCACGCAGGGACGAAAGAAATATAGTGTATAGAAGTAGGCTTTAGAATGAACTGGAAATAAACTCTAAAAAACAGGAAAAAGGGATAAACAACTAATTCTGTTCGAATGACCGGAGAAGAGCATTAGCCGGACGATAGCTTTCACTTCAATGAACAAATAATGAAACAACAATACCACAGAAACGTCTAATAGCAATAAATACTTTGGCTAAAAGAAAAAAATTCCACCCCGGACAAAGCTAGTGGAATTAATAGAATGAAAAAAAAAACAAAAACAAAAACAAAAACAAAAACAAAAAAAAAACAATTTATTACTCTACTAACAATAATAATGCAATCAATGAATACAAAATAGTTTATAACTTGACTAACATTAAAGTGCCAATAAATGAAAGCAAAATAATTAATTAATCTACTAACATTAATGATGCAATCAATGAACGCAAAATAATTTATTACTCCACTAACATTAATGATGCAAACAATGAACACAAAGTAATACATTAGTCCACTAACATTAATGAGGCAATCAATGAACGGAAATATATTCAGAAACGCAAAGATTTAATAATAAAAAAAGAAAATAAGTTAATAATGAGGATAAATATTTTAATTTCATAGAATATTAATCTAAAATAACCAGACGTTACGGTGTACCTAAAACTGACGAAGCGAGAATTCTAAATGCAAACCATCATCCCTGGAATTAAAAGTGTTTCCCATAGACTAGCAAAAGCTATAACAAATATTTTAATATCACTTCTTGGAACAATTAAATCTATATGTATGAAAAATTCAGTTAGCATGATCGAAATACTTCAAATTATAGAAAAGAACTTATATTTCATATCCAGCGTCAATCTTACACAACCACAAAATATTTAGATTTTTCTCGAAGTAAAATGCATGCAAAAAGGCACTCTCTAATGTTACGCCAATTAATTTTGTACTCTCTATTTTTCGTTTATTCATTAATCTTTCTAAATGTCTTTCAGCTGACGAATGATCGGTATAAATTTTTCTTTTAGTCAGTATTATTACTGACTTTGTTCAATCATCATTCGAAGAATCTCGTAAGCAACAACTTTTAAATCAATGTCGTCTGCTACTGTGGAGTTTGTCCTCCAAATAAAATGTTCGTAAAGTATTCATAATACATCGCTTTCAATCGGATCATTCCAATAGATTGTTTCAGAAGTCATCTTCCTTTCTGTTGTTTTTCCCAATTTGAGAAGAAACAATACCCAGTTTACCACACTATTTCGTCGCCATTTTTCTTTCCGTTTGTGTTTTGAAAAAAAAACACTTAAAACCATTTATTCATTCTCAAGTATTGAAAAAGAGGACAGTGAAAAATTTCACACAGGATAATATACGCAATCTACTAGTGTTTATATATTAATCCCTCAAAATATTCTTTGTTAAAAATGCAATCAAAAAATCTAAAGTGCTTTCTTTATTACAATATTTATTAGTGCTTCCTACTTTTTGTCAAAATGGAAACATTTCTCGCCGAATGGTAATGGTTAGATGGGTTTGCTGTAACGACTAAGTATTGAGTTCGATATACAGTTTTATACATATAAAATTTGATATTAAATAACCCAACTAGTGTTAGCATGTCGTAAAATATAACAAGTAAAAAAAAATTCCGTTAATTTTAATTTTTAATAATCCTTCTGTTTTCCCTGCACTTTTGAATAATTCCTACGTCTATGTACGCGATTTCACCATCTTTTCAAAGAACACCAAAAGTTTTTTAGTTTTATACTTTGCTAGAACAAATATTTCTATCTACAACCCATTCCAGGCCAGAGTGTAAAAATTCCTATCCCCTTGCCGATTATGTTGTCTCCCCAACCTCTTTCTTCGCCCATTTTCTCTCACTTTCTTTCCCCTCTACGCATTTTCTTACCTTTTCCTATTTGTTAAGCTCAGACGCCGTGTCACTAAAGGTTGTATATGGCTATACATTACTGCCTACCTAAATCTGGCGGCTTTGTTTGAGTATTTCATCACGTATCTTTAGTTCTTTCTCTCTCGTTTTCCTCCTTTTGTTTTTGTTTTTTCTGTGTTCTTTTTACAGTTCTCCATTCTGGTTTTTCATTTTCCCTACCCCCTTTAATACGTACACACACAACATTTCACAAATAAAAAAAAGTGAATTTCTATTTCTTTTCAAACAAATAACGTTTACTACCCTACCTGATCAAACATTGTTCTTTCAATGTCGAAACAAAATGTACACTTTTGTAGTAGATTGTAGTTTGGACATGTTCTAATTAACGAAGATTAACAAAACTGGTTACAAACAACCGACAATTTGAAATGATTTGTTTGAACATTATTATTTTTTTTATCGATACTCGTATTTAAGTAGATGTTCTGTTTTTAATTAAACAGTATTATTTATAAAAAAATATCGTAAATAATCAGGCCGGTAGATATAAATACATAATACTGTTTAATTAAAAACAGAACATCTACTTAAATACGAGTATCGATAAAAAAATAATGTTCAAACAAATCATTTTACATGTTCTAATATATATATATATATATATATATATATATATATATTGATTAATAGTTATAATGTTTAGCGCCAGAGTTGTTGTTTTTTGGTAGTTTTACTGATAAAAATGTATTTTGGCATGCAGCTCCCTTATCGCAAAGTGCACGATGTCGGCGTGTAAATAAAGCGTTGATAAGTACAAACAGACCTGCCGAATGAGAACATCATAACGGTGTCCCCGCGAAACTTTGAAGTTGACATGAATCTGCTCTGCTTTGTACTGCGAGGTTTTATTTTCAAAAGCGTCAAATTACAGCGAAAGTTAAATTTTACTGCCAATATATGTACAGGAGCTGCCCAATCTTCCATTTTCAGATTTCAAAAGTTAGGTCTTAGCGAAGACAACACTTCTTCGAATCTCGTTAATTGGCGCAAAGAACTGTACCAAATAACAGAAACCACGTATTTGAAAATCTACAACTAAAACGGGTAGCGCATGTAAGTCGAAGAGGGAATAGCAACTTCCAATAAAAGGTTAGGAAGGAAACCTCCATCAATGTTATCCATGAGAATTCTTTTTTTCCTAAAAAATTATTTAAGGTAGATTTTATAAATTTCAACCGATGGGACTACTGGCTGCTTGATTAATGAATATCGAATGTTTTCATTTAAGTAAATGACTAATATTACAGTATCATTAGCAATATTAAGAGGGTTTGCTTGATTTGTTAGGCGGGTTAAGCCGGCTTCTTCTCTAGAAGTTTCAGGAATTTGTTTTAATCCACAAGCGGTCCCCAGCCGCATGTGGTGTGAACATTTTCCAGCAGAACTAAGAACTCAGTCTGTGTTGTTATTTACCCATATCTTGGGGGGGGGGGGAGAAGAGATATATTAAAATTTCTCCCAAGCGTATGAGCACGTAATGTAATGAATACAACTGAAATTTGAACTCGGCTCTCCGATTCTTCAACCCGAGACGCTATCCACTCGAATAATAAATGAATATGTTCGAGTAATAAATAAATTCAATGTCCGAGTTATAAATGAATAAATAAAAATAAACGACAATGTATGTTTCGGGTGGCAGAAAACAATAAATTTATGAACAAACGTTACAAATATATACAAGAACAATAAAAGTTTGTGGGGTGTGGGTAGAAACATTTTGAGAGAAAATTATTACACTGAAATTACATCTTGTAGTCGGAAATGTAAAAGGAAGAAAGTTATTTATTTCTGCAGAATACAGAATACAGAAAATGTGGCACATGGCCAAAATGAGGGGAGGGAAGAGGATGGTCTTCGTTAACTATCCTATACCTAGCTAATCACATTCACGACCCAATTGCTCTTCACAATTTCTCCTTTTACCACAAGAACTCATTCATCATCACACAGTCCTACAAACACCATAATACTACACATTTCACACTGGGGCCTAAAAACGAGTAACACCCATGACATATAAATCTATTTACAAATAATAATTCTATAAAATATATATAAAAATACAATGCTATGAAAATGAGAGGGGGAGGGGATGGCTAACACAAAACGAACTAAAATTATAACAAAATATTAAAACAAAATAAACAGATGTCTGTTATACCCGTCCACTCCACAAAAACAAGAATAGCTCCTGTATTGCACCAAACGGCGAAATCAAGTAGTACACTCGCTAAGGGAGTGGGGGAGGATAAAACAAATAATGGCATGGCTAAATCAAATACTGACCCAGTCAAGATGAATAGATGGAACCAAAAACACACTGGGGAGTTTGGGAATCTTGACTTGGATCAAAACAAAAGACAAGGCCGGGAACAGGCTAAGAACGCATTCATTCACATTAACTAGGTACACAAAAGAAGTCTAACTTAGCCAAGGAGAGGTTCACAAGAAACTGCAATGAGTGACTTGCAAAAGAAAATCAAGACTGGTTCCACTCACGAGAACCAGTCTTGCTACTTTTACCCACCTTTCGCTGAAATCTGTCGATATCAAGCGCTTTCTATCAGATATTATCTTCATCCTGAGCTGATGCTGAAAGAATCTAATCAGATGCTGATTAAAATAACATTTATATCGCAAGATTCCCTTCTTTCATCATTCGAGCTACGGTCAGCACTTGAGGACAATGGTAGAAGGATTGTAAAAGGAAGAAAAAGAATGGATGAACTATCATTGCCTATTTATAGGCTTAAGGAACGTCTACTAGCGATCTTTTGTTAGTAAAGTTGTGTATGTGATGTGAATTGTGCTGTAATGGATATCGGCTAGGAATGAAAGCTTGGAGATCCGAGTTCGAATTCCACTTGAATACGTTACATTGATTTACGCGCAAATACCATCTATTTTCCCTCTAACTATGGGTGGAATAGCAGGTCAGACTGGGTTCTCTAGCCTTGGTTAGCAACAAGTATACCACTGAAAGACATGGCAAACTACCAGAGAAAAATCTTCAGCCTAGTAAGTTATGTCTCAAAGCGTGTATCGTTCAAGCGTGTATCACTTAACTGACTGGCTGAAGGTGGGGTAACTCACATTGTTATATACAGAGATCTCCTTGCATAGTTGGATATCTTTGCATACTGAGATATCATTTTATACCGATGTCTTGTTTCAAACTGAGATCTCCTTGCACAGTGAGACTGCATTGTATACTGAGGTCTCATTGTATACTTTGATCTCCTTGTATATTGATATCTCGTTGCATAGTGAGATAACTTTGTGTACTGAAATATCGTTGTATACTGAGATATTGTTGCATACAAAGATATCCTGTTATCGCGAGATCTGGTTGCATACTGACATCACGTTTTATACTGAGACCTCATTGTATACTGAGGTCTCGTTGTATACTTAGATCTCCTTGTATATTGAGATCTTGTTACATACTGAATTTTCGTTATATAATGAGATCTCGTTGAATTAAACAGCTTAAAATTTCGTGTATACATACGTTGTCATTGTTACGTGCTAAAAAATTGTAAAGTTGTGAAACCATATCTTTCAGCTTTTAACATTAGGCTACGGAGATATTGATAAACCTAAGAAGAGACAAAATAAATGAGTAAGAGAGAGAGAGACACACACACACACACACACACACACAGAGAGAGAGAGAGAGAGAGAGAAAGAAAGAGAGAGTGAGTGAGAGAGAGTAGCTATTAGAGAACGGTAAGGGGAGGCAATGGAAAGGAGAGAGGGAGGGAAGTCAGAGTAAAGAAAGAAAGAGAAAGGATTAGTGCAACGAGTAGAATAAAAGTAAAGAAGGGAAAAGAAAGGGATTAGTACAAAGAAGAAAAGAAAAGAAAAGAAAAGAAAAGAAAAGAAAAGAAAAGGAAGAAAAAAGGATTAGTGCAGGGAGGGAAATATACGTAAAAAAAGGAAGAGAAAAAGACAAATGCAAGGAGAGAAATAAAAAGAAAGGGTCTGGTACAAGGAGGGAAATAAAAGTAAAGAAAGGAAGAAAAAAAGACTAGCGCAAGGAGAGACCTTATAGTAAAGGAGGGAATAGGAATGGGCTTGTGCAAGGGGGGAAGAAAAGTAATGAAAAAGAAAGAAAGAAAGAAAGAAAGAAAGAAAGAAAGAAAGTGACTAAGGCAAGAAGAGAAAAAACGTAAAGAAAGATAGAGAAAGGAATTAGTGCAAGGAGGGGAATAAACGTAAAGGTAGGGAAAGTAAGGAACTAGTGTAAGGAGGGAAATAAAAGTAAAAAAAAAAAAAGGAAAGGAAAGTGACGAGTGCAAAGAGGGAAATAAAAGAATAGAAAAAGAAAGGGATTAAGGTAAGTAGGGAAATAAATGTAAAGGAAGAGAATGAAAGGGATTTGTGCAAAGAGTGAAATTAAATTAAAAAAAAGAGAAAGGGATTAGTGCAAGAAGGAAAATAAATCTAAAGAAAGGGAAAAAGGGTCTAAGACAAGGAGGGAACTTATAATAAAGAAAGGAAGGGAAAGGGATTAGTGCAAGGAGAGAAATTGTAGTCAAGAAAGGGAAAGAAAAAGTTAAGTGCAAGGAGGGAAATAAGGAGTAAAGTAAGGAAGAGAAAGGTACTTATGCCAGGAGAGAAAAAATAAATAAAGAAAGAGAAACTGACGAGTAGGGAAGGAAATTATAGTCAAGAAAGGGGAAAGAAACAGATTAGTGCAAGGAGGGAAATAAGGAGTAAAGTAAGGAAGAGAAAGGAGAGAAAAAATAAAGAAAGAAAGAGAAACTGACGAGTAAGGAAGGAAATTATAGTCAAGAAAGGGGAAAGAAACAGATTAGTGCAAGGAGGGAAATAAGAAGTAAAGGAATAAAAAGAAGCTAGTACAAGGAGCAGAAAATGATAGGGAAAGTGTGGCGATAAATGTTAGAACTAGATGCATTGTATGTAAAAACGGCAAAAGAAAATAAACGCCAAAAAGAGATAAAAAGGAAAACAATTTTTGTTTCCTTTTTTTTTTGTATCAGGAAAAACAAAAACTAAAAACCAAAGCCAAAAAAAAAAAAAAAAAAAATAGCAAAAACAATCTGGTTAAAAGTTACTCAACGGATTTTCATTTCAGCCCTAAGTGAGTCGAATAATTTTCTGTCCCCTCAAGCCAGAGCCATTAACAAGCAATTGAAATGTCATTCCTAGATAAGCAGGCCGTCTTCGCCATTCTGCAAACAACACACGACTTTTCCTTGTCTTATCCCTTTTTCCTTGTTCTCCTGTCATTTCTCTTCTATTCTCGCCACAACCCACACTCTAGAATTTACGCTGTTTTTTTTCTTTTTTGTCTTCTCTTTTACTTTCAACTCCTTACGCATTTTCGCAGATAGCCCACGACTTTTCCCACCAACCAGTCTCGTCCACTTACCGTTCAACGTCCTTTGCATCATTTTTTCTCTTTTTAATTTCGTTTCTTTTTTCACTACTTCAGTCTTCTTATATCTTCTCTCGGCATCACTTTCCTTGAGTCATTGTTTTTCAATCTTCTCTAAAGCATGCATTTTCTTTATGTATTAAATTCATTTGTTTTCCTCAGAGGTCTTGTATAGCTGTCCCTCTACTGTTTTCTTTCTCTCACCGTTTTTATTTTTTTATTTTTATTTGACACCCAACAAAACATCCCATGACACACGTAATCTCTTTGTCTCATCTATTTCGGATATTCTTCCAATACTCCTTAGATTTTTCTTAATTCACTCTTGCTTTTTGCCGTTTCAGTTATTCCTCTGTCCTTTCTAATCTCTCTCCTAAACACGCCCATGAACTAAACCATTTTCTCGTCTTTTGCTTTCTGGGGCTTTGGAACCTTTCATTCAGTCTTCATTTCTTTGTTTTCTTATTCTGTTAGTCATTACCATTCTCTTTGCATAGGCTCTCCCATCCTAATCTGCAGATGGATTAATCCCACACATTCCTTTTCTCGAAACTATTTTTCTTTTGATACTTTTTACCAATTTATATACATGGTGCGATGGGTAAATTGGCGATATTTTCTATTTCTAATTTCGCGCATGCGCGTTGTTAGTTTTTGATTTTGTTGATTACACAGTGTAGTAGGGTCAGCTGGGCACCCCCGTGAAACAAAAATAGCCACCATAACGCAATTCACAGAAATTTGGAAACAGCATGTTGTACGGCATCCAAATTTCTGTGAATTGCGTTATGGTGGCTATTTTTGTTTCACGGAGGCGCCCAACTAACCATACTATACTGTGTAATCAACAAAATAAAAAACAAACAACGCGCGTTGTACTGCTTCGCTTTCGGTACAAATATTTAAAAGTGTTTGGACAGTGCAAATGATTCAGAAAGAGTTGGATGAGTCTAATAGTCATTACGAGGGTATTAGTAAAAGAAACTACTAATTTGTTCGTGATGGCCTAAGATTTAACATGGAGACCTACATCAAATACCTTGAAGGGATAGTGCTGCCCTGGGTCTCTGGACTCTGCACTATGCCACACAAGCAGAAGAAACCAGTCATGGCTGTCAGAAAATTCCACGACCACATCATGCCTTACATCTGGCCACCTAACTCCCCAGACTTCAACCCCTTTGATTATTATGAGTGAAGCCCAGTTGAGCGAGGGGCCAACAAAACTTCTTGAACTCAAGGCAAAGATTATGGCAGCATTCACCAACTTAAACAAGGAGACCGCCCAGAAGAGTTGCAAGAGATTCCGAAATCGTCTTGAGGCTGTGGTTGAAGTCAATGGCAATTTTTTTGAATAAAGTTACTCTTTATGATTTAAAAAATAAAATATTTTTGTGTAATTTTGATAAGTATATTTGTTAAAGTGCGATGTCAGTGTTATTTTCATTTTTGCGTAATTAATTGACATTTACTTTTCGCTGTATTTCTGTCTGTGTTTTACAAATTCTTTAATTTCCCATTCTATTTATTTCAACGGATCCCGTACGATCATCGAACTTAAGCAACGTCCAGCCTGGTCATTACCTTGATGGATTAATAATTTCGAATACCGGGTGCTGTAAGCTAGGTTGTGCGGCTGGTGTAATAGATAATGACTCGGAATTATTAATTGGAGAGCCGAGTTCCAATTCAAATCGGGTTGGTTAGTTTGCAGTACTTGCACATACGATTGGGAAAGGTATGAATTCCCCTCGTCTGCCGACCATAGGTTAATTAGTAAGACTTTTATCACTAAACCACTATATTTGCAAAAATAAACCAAAAAGAATTCTTACAATCTGAAAATAATTTCTGGATTTAAAAACCTGCAAATTTTCTTTATGACATTTTGGGCTGCTTATTACCTTCGTCTGTGGAAATTTTCGTATCCTTCCGTTGAATCTACATTTATACTGTTTCTAATTTTCACCTCATCCGTATGTCCTTGGTATGATAATAAACTACATCTGGTTCCTCGATATGACGATAAATTGAATCCGGCAGCAAGTTCTATGATTAGGAGGTTTAGTGAAACGTGGAACGACCTCTTAATTGCTGTTTTCCCAGGTGCATCATGTCCCGGGATGGTATCACGTGTTAAGGTTCGCGTTATCGGCAAATAGTTAACCCATAAACTGTGGCCAAAACACTATAAATGTATGAAAATAAACTTTTATAATAAAAATACCAGCAATACATTTTTGAAAAAAGAATAAACACCAGAAATGCATCTGACTTATGACAAAAGCTCTCTTTGTAACAATACGTCAATGAAATCTGATCTACAAATTGATTTTTTACAAAGAATATATATTCTATTCATACGAACCTATCCTACGTGGTTCTACGGAAGAATGGTGCGAATATCATGGACCGACCATGTGAGCAACGATGAGGTTTGGAAAGAATAGAAACAAAAATGTAAATTAATGTTGAGTATCAGGAAAAAAGGTAAATGGACAGGTAATGGAGAAGGATAGCTCACGGGTCTGATAGAGGGGAAAGTGAGACAGGTGAATGCAGCGCGTAAAATACATGACGGGCTTTAGCAAATAGATGACAGAGCGGGGTTTGGGTAGGGTAACAGGAGAGAGCGTGCAAAGAGCCACCAAGGATAGAGAGATATAGAAGGCCATAATCGCCTACGTCCTGATGGTTTTATTTTTATTTTCGTAATTTTCATTGGCTTCGTTTTTCTTTCATGATTTGTACAAGATGATCAAAGGAGATTTTCTTCTTAACTTGGTGTCTTTTATCTATCTCTCATTACTTTCTTTTTAGTATTTGTCTATATTTCTGAGATGAGTTAGTATTTACAGTATTTACATTATTCGGACTATTGTCCTCATCTTTGTTGCCATTTGTACGACGTTTCGGTTGTTATAAGTACCGGCCTACTTCAGTTGCAAAGGATTTCAAACCGAACCTTTTATTACAATCATTTTTATTACAAAAAATTCAGTTGTTCATGTCCTAAGGCTATATGGCTCAGTGGATACAGACGTTAGTCAGTTCCTGTGACTTGACCCAAAGAGTTGCGAGTTCAATACCAGGCTACATCAGTAGTAAACAAGTAACTTGAAGGGTTAGAGGGAGATAACTCATGATTTCCAAAAGAGGCATTACAACGCAAGGGATGAGAATGATATGCCTCAGGGATTGTAATAAAGGGTCCAGATCGAAATTCCTAGCATCTGAAGAATGCCGGTGCGTACAACAGCCGAAACGTTGTACAAATGGCAACAAAGATGAGGACAATAGCCCGAATAATGTAAGTACCTTTCCTTTTATTTTATTTTTCAATCTTGATTTTTCGCCTTTTTCACATTTAATTAATAGTTTTCTCTAATATATTTTTTCTTCTTGTTTTCATCTATTCAACACTTTACAAACAACCGATGAATTTTCCAAATTATTGAACTCTTCATAACTTTGTTATTTTCTCCGTTCTCCCTTTCTCAATTTCACAGAATTTACAACTCTTCACTCGATCCATCTTTCCACACACAGTCCCTGATTTTCATATTTTCTCTTCCCTAGGAATTATGAAAAGTCTCTCTCGATCAAGATCTTTGTGTTCTTCATCCATCTTTGAATTGAGATTTCACATTCGTCTCTGCACACTTCGTTTCACTGCTTTTATTTCATTCCTATCTGTCTCCTCTATTTTCATAAAGAGGGGAGTCTGCTCCTGAGGAGAAATATTTTGTAACGACTTCTCAGTTCTCTTTTGTACTGGAGTGTTACGGGTGGCAATTTAACTCTCTCCCGCTTCGCATTTATTTTCCGTTTTGTTCGTTTCCATTTCCCCACTTAACTTTCTACTTAGTCAAGTGTACTAAGAGACATTCAACATATCCAAGTATAACCTTCTTCTTCTTCTTCTATGTGCCCTGTCCCTTCAGGACGTAGGCGATCATAGTTCTCCACTTCTCCCTATCCCTTGTGTCTCTTAGTATGTTTGCTCCTGTTACTCCTGGCAACCTCCGTTCCGTCATCCACCTGATCAGGCACTGCAAATATGTTATCCGTTGCCTTCCTCTGTCTCTCTTTCCTTCTATCTGGCCAGTCAGTATCAGGTTCTTCAAGCTTTCCTTCCTCATTGCGTGTCCGAGGAACTTCAGTTGTCTCTTCCTGATGCTCAGTATTAATTTCCTTTTGGTTGCCATTCTTTCCAACACCTCATCATTGCTTGCAGGTTCAGTCCACGATATCCGCAGCATCCTTCTGTAGAACCACATTACCGCTGCTTCCAGTTTTGTCCTCATTTTTGATGATATTGTCCAGCATTCACTGCTGTATTGAAGAACTGACATCACATAGCAATCCAGCACTCTTTTCTTTGTTTTTAGTTAAATTTTCCTGTGTGTTAGTACTTTACTCAGCGTTTGGAACGCGTCCTTTGCCATGCCAATTCGCCTTCGGATCTCTGTGTCGCACTTTCCATCTTCTGTTAGAACACTTCATTTAAATTTTTGTACTTGCTTGATTCTGGTATCCCCCACCTGTATTTGGCATTTTGGGTTGCACCTTTTGCTGATGACCATGCATTTAGTTTTCTTGAAGTTTATTTGTAGTCCTTTTTGTCACTCTTCACCGCTACCTTCTGTAGGAGATCTTGTAGTTCCCTTTCCGTGTCTGCAATCAGCACTATATCATCTGCATACCTTATGTTGTTCAAGTTGTGGCCTCCAATAACAAATCCTGGCGTGTCATCTAGGGTCCTCAAAATATTCTAGCTGTAAACTTACTTCTCCCAAATCTGATCCAATGATCAAATTCCCCCCCCAAATTTGTTTGTTTGTTTGAAGGGCTTTATCTTCGGGGTAAGAACTTTTCGTATACGGTTTTCTGTTGAACGTTTATAAAATGTTCCAAGAAATGACATTCAACAAATATATCTTTTCTAAAATTTTATTTATGGATTGAAAATATTTCTGTTTATAAAAAATACTCCAGTAGGTATAACAGACATATGAAAATATGTTTTTAAATATGAACTCGAAATCAAGAAAACAATCAGAAACATCGAAAAAAGAATAACAAAGAACATTCGCTGGCATTTAACGTACATAATGAAACATTGATGAACACAATCTATATATTTCATGAAATGGGTACTTCGACATGGTATACTGGTGAGTAAGCATGTCTCGCTAGATCAGATACAATTCAGTAGTGAGTTCGATCCTCATTGGGTGCCTCATGTATTTGGCTTTGTGCCACAATTAAGGAACACTTAGTAAATCCCTGTTTTGAAATACATCGGTTTAATGCATTTATACACATGATTAGATAATTGTTTAGGTAGGGATTATTATGTGTTTTGGGTCTTTTGGCATCGTAACCCCCTTAAAGCAGTGACCTAGTCGATACAGTTCTGATGTCAACAACTGTTCTCATAGTATATATATATATATATATATATGTGTGTGTGTGTGTGTGTGTGTGTGTGTGTGTGTGTTATTATAATGATGTATACTTTTGAGGTATATTTTTTGATAAACGTGCTTAATATCAGAGATAGAGCGTATGTAAATATATACGTGGACACTGAGGTCAAACCATCGCGCGACAATCAACACAATCCTTAAGCGATGCATGTTCTGTTTCAGTTCGACTATTTATATATGCTGATCAATGCTGAAATATGGGTAGTAATGTCTATTGTATTCTCCTGACGGTTACTGTATGGGTTGTAACGGTTATGTCTTAAATTATTTGAGATGCTATGGAAGAGAAGTAATTGTAGATCTAAATACGATTATTTTAGCTGTTTTATGATGTTGTTTTTACTCATTATTTATTATTGATGACCTTTACACTGAAACTATAAATCAATAAGAAAGAAAACTTAGGAATGGTAAGCCTATTCCAGATTGCACTTTTCTTAGTTAGATTTACTATATCTTGGCCTGATTTCCTTAAAATCAGTTTTTATTTGAATAAAAACCTACAAAGGCTAACGAAAAATACAGCGACAAGGGTTCTAGTTCTTCAAACCCGTGAATGATGATTTGAACTTAACTTAACAACTCAATTAACCACTGAAATCTGAAACAGTTTTAGTTGAAATATTTGACGTAACTTTGAAACAGTGTCGCCGAAACTGTATAAATGTATAACTTTTGGAGAGGATAGAAAATAAAATAAAACCTATAATTAATGTCAGAAAAAACAGTTGAAGGTTCTGGGACAAATAATGAGGAGAGTGGGCTTGGAGAATCGAATACTCAGAGGATGGATAGAGGGAAAGAAAGACAGAGGAAAACAACGACAAACATACTTGACGGGCTTTAGCAAGTAGATGACAGAGCATGGTTTTGGAGCGATAACAAGAGACAAAAGTGTTAAGAGCTTCAAGAGACAGGTAGATGTGGAGGGCCATGATCTGGAGGGCTATGTTTTGAAGAGATAAAGCAAATAAGAGAAGAATTTTATTCAATCTTCAGGTGACGTGGCGTAGAGTAGGAGGTAGAGTCGGAGGTGTCAGTACATACGCATTGAGTGAATACGTACATATGGATGTATCCTTAGCTTCAGTATATAAATCAAACGTATTTCTGAACAGATCCGTACTCAAAACAAAAGCAAAATATTCTAGAATATTGTACCTTTTGATAATTCCCTTAAAGCAGCGTTTAACAATAATCTCCTGGAAATCTAGCAGAATTCTTATGTATTGGGTGCTTCTACATAATATAAAGCTTTAGCCATGAAACTTCGAACTTTAGCGACGATTCCCGAATGTGTTAAGATGTACGAATAACAATTGCAAGTGAATTCAATATACAATAATAAAAGATTGTATATCAGTGAACTTAGGAAACGTAAAACCATTTATTGACTGCTCATGATGTTTGTTATCGGAGAATTGTTCTCTAGAGATATGCAATATTTTGTGAATTGGAAACGTTCTGGCAGTTAACTATCGTTGCATTTATGGCTTAGAGGGGTGGGGGTTCCAATTGTGAAACTGGTATCAATGTTCGAGAGTTCTGCGGATGTATGATGAAATGCTGATCCCTAATGATATGCCAGTGAATGATCCATGAACTGAAAATGGTGTCTTTCTTCGATGGGATCATACGACATTTTATGTTTAAAAGAAGACAAATAAGACAATGACATGAAGAGAGAGACAGAGAGAGAAAAATAGAGAGAAATAGAGATAGACGAGAAAGGGAGAGGGAAAGTAAAAGAGAGTGACACAGAAACGGACTAGCAGAAAGATTAGTAGGGAGCTTTTACTTTGTATTGCATAAAATCTTTCTTCTGTTCCCTAACTTGTTCTCTAATCCTTTTCGTTCTCTTTTTTGTTCATTATTTTTAATTATGAATGAAACGTTAAATTGAACATTTTGTATCAGATGTCCATGTGACTGAACCTAGCGACAATATATAATCATAAAAGTTTTATAAATTGTCATATATTCAAACAGATATTTTTGTTTATTCTTTTAACCCTATGCAAGGCTCAGGAGTCAGTCAAGAAAGTGCGTTAGTAAAAAACGTTGTTGTATGAGCCATAAGAGTAGGAGATAAAAGGTGCAGTTTATGAGGATATGTAGGAAGGATTGTAGTTGACCCTACACTTGAAGAGGATAAGAGCCGCTCAATGTAGAGGCTTTCTTAATGAGGTTGTGGTATGAACGTAAGAGGAGGAAGTAAGAGTTTCCGTTTATGAAGATATGTAGGAAAGATTGTGGTTGACCCTAATCTTGAAGAGGTTAAGGCCCGCTCAATGTAGATGAAATCTAGAGAAGTTAATGATGCCCATCATGAGGTTAGACTTGAAGAGGTTGAGAACCGCTTAATGTAGAGGCTTACTTAATGAGGTTGTTGTATAAACATTATAGTGGGGAAGTAAGAATTGTCGTTTATGAGGATATGTAGGGAAGATTGTAGTTGACCCTAGACTTGAAGAAATGAATACAATGGAAAAAGATATTTTTGGAAGGATGGTCCTAGTACGCGCGAAGATGATTACAAATTAATCTTTTA
Organism: Ascarosepion bandense; assembly: GCA_037127315.1. Lineage (NCBI taxonomy): Eukaryota > Metazoa > Mollusca > Cephalopoda > Sepiida > Sepiidae > Ascarosepion > Ascarosepion bandense. The sequence continues at coordinate 1,319,106 of JBBBDQ010000734.1, forward strand.
AGACAGATACTCGTTCAATCGACACGTTTTTCACTCAGTGCATATCACAATCATCATCATTATTATCATCGTAAAATTTATTGTTTAGTTTTTAAATTTCAGTTGTATATATGTATGTGTGCATATATGTATTTTTGGGAAAACTTTTTTTTAGCTATTTAAATGCTCTTTTTCATAATATTCATTAATTTTTTATATTTTTTTATATGTATGTGTGTGGGTGCATATGTAATATGTATATATATATGTGTGTGTGTGTGTGTATGTATATGTGTGCATGTGTGTGTACACATATATATTGTGTGTATGTGAATTTTTTGTATATAGGTGTGTACACATATATATATATATATGTGTATGCGCATGTATGTGTATATAAGTGTGTATGAAATTGAATGTATGTGTGTGTATGTGTATGTATATATGTATTCTTAATCGTAGAATTGTGTGTGTGTATATGTATGTATGTATGTGTGTACTTCTATATGTATGTATAATTGTAAATGAATTTTTTTTTTGACCTAGCGATGACTTTATTTAGTTTAATTCAAATGACCTAACTTTTTTAAAATAATTTTATTTTAATTCCTATATCTTTTTATTCCCTTTAAAAATAATTATGCCTTTTTATATATATATATATATATTGTTTTAGTAATTCGTGTCTTTCTTTTCAGATCTTGAAATGCCTATTTGCATTTTTGATTTCCAACCAATGACCACGAGCAAACCTTTTACCCGTTGTCTGATGTGAATTTGCACATTTTCTAAGACTCAGGAATACAAGTTAAACTAAAATATCAATTACGCATACAGTGATACTTCCCAGTATGACTAACGGAATGTCTATACGTATCTTTATGTGATATTTTATAGTTTTGCGTTAAACATGTCATTTGATCGCTGACTGTCTTGCACTTAACAAACCAATAGTCATGAAATGTAATCATCGGCATAATTTACATTTTTTTTACGAAATGAGTGATTTATTATATTTAAGGGACGATGAGATTTAAGGAAAACTATCTCCATTTGTGCGTTCTGGCGCAGTGCATATCGGCTCGGAACGAGAAATCGGGGAGCCGAGTTCGAATTCCAGTTGAATTCCTTGCATTCACTTACGCGCAAATACCCTTGGGAAAGGTATTAATTTATCTCTTCCCTCCAGTTATGGGTTAAATAATAGGACAGATTGGGTTCTATAGCCTTGGTCGGCAACCAGTCTACCGCAGAAAGCAATGGCAACCTACTGCAGGATAATCTTCTGCCCAGTCAGTCATGTCTCTTTCTAGACATGATCGCCCAAGCGTGTATCACGTATAGCACTTAACTGACTGATCTCCATTTAGCTCTTTAAATCAAGGTTTTATTGTACACAGCAACGTTTATGGTTAATGATGAAAACAATGATTTCGATGAGATATACTTTCAAACGTGTGCTACACAATCTAAATAAATTCGCAAATTTTTCAGCTTATAGTTTCGGGTTCGATTCCAACAAAAACTTGCTATGATCACTATCCAATCATTTACCATGCCACAATTTTGGCAGTGTTCCACATCTAAGCTACGCTTACAAAATATTTGCGCACTTTGACGTGGTGTAAAGGTTAACAAGTTGATCTCGATAGATGCATTATGACTGCAGTAAGTTCGACCGGTATTGGACTCTCCTCACTTGGGGTCTTGTGCCATATTTAAGCTATGCTTAAAATATTATTTAAACCACTCGATGGAGTGTCGGGGTTAGCAAGCTTGACTCGATAAATCAATTACATTTAGACTAGGATCGATTCTCGCTGGGTGCTAAAAATGTTGTCCTTGTATCGCAACTACACTACGCTTAGAAATCGTTAAGAGACGTCGACGTGGTGCAATGTTTATCAAGCTTGTCTTGCTAGATCAATTACCACTGTAGTGAGATTCATTCTCTCTGGGTGCACCACAAATTTGGCCTTGCTGTCACGAGTAAGGCACGCTTAGAAACCGTTTGGGTACATCGACGTGGTGCAATGGTTAATGTAGTGAGATCAATTTTTTTATTTTGCCTCACAACTAAGCTAATTTTTTTTTTTAATCACCTCACCCCAAGCAAGGCATTCCACTGCCACTATTGCGCATGGGGCTACATAGGGGAAGGTAAAGAGAAGGAGTGGATAGACATAGGGAATGTCAGGAGGAAGGTGACAGATGAGTAAGGATAGCGAGGATGAGGGTTGGGCAGATGGGAAGAGTGTTTGATAGAATGGGAGCAGGTTAGTGTGTTAGGAGGTGTCTATTGACCTTACATTTAAACTCCTGGAGATTGTAGCCGTCGGGGAAGCAATCGTTTGGAAGAGAATTCCACAGTCGGGAAGTGCGAGGAAAAAAATCTTTTAAAATTGTTTTGGGTACTACGATTTAGAAGGCTTGTCTTGATAGATCTATTAAAACTGTAGTGGGTTCGATCCTCGCCGAGAATTCTACTTTCGTCTGTTTTTTAACGAATGTAGTCTAGGGTCATAAAACAATTTTCTTTTTGCTTCCGTTCTAGATCCTGATATTACTTTTATTTTTCCATTTCTCTTAACTAGGAACCACTAGAAAAGCTACTATTTTGATCTCGAATATTTTCTTAAATTTGTTATTCTAATTTTGCATATCACTATCAGATTTTCAAAATATCAATGGCAGCTTCATTTTTATTCTCTGAATATTTGATTAAATATTCGAACACGAGTAGTTTGTAAGATTTAAAGTATATTTTTGATAATACGCTCTGTTGCATGATTCTCTATACTTGCTGAATCAATAATATTATTGCTATATCTTAACTCATTTCACGTCAACAAAGTCAGAAAAGTTACTAAGATTCAAGCGGTTACTGAGTGTGAAAGAATAAGAAAAACAAAAACATTATTAAGGGTCAAGAACAATAAAAGAAATGAATCAAGACGACAGTAAATAACTGTGATTGATGTTGCATTTAAATTCTAAAGTTCAGATTTGTGTGGAAAGCAAGAATCCGGAAGTGAGGTTTGACAAAAGATAATTATTACTGTAAAAAGTAGAGGTTATGCTATGTCAGTCAGTTAAATGCCATACGTGATAAACGCTTTGGGGGATCATGTCTCGAAAGAGACATGACTGACTGGGCAGAAGATTATCCCACAGTAGGTTGTCATTGCTATCTACGGTAGACTGGTTGCCAGCCAAGGCTATAGAACCCAATCGGTTCTATTATTTCACCCATAACTGGAGGGAAGAGACGTAATAATACCTTTCCCAAAAGTATTTGTGCGTAAGTAAATGCAATAAATTCAACTGGAATTGTGCTATGTATCGGTCTTTATTACATTTGTCTGGTACAAGGTAACCGGATCGGATCCTTACTTAAAAATCGAGCTTATTACTGCAGCAAATCTTCTTCGGGGATGAGTTTGTTTATTATTGCTCTACATCAAGCGCCCTTATTATTAATAATATTACTACTACTATCAAAACGTGCAACACAATTAAAATTTCCAGTCTTAACGACACCAAATGAGGTTCGGCAGATCGGAGTATTATAAATCAAGAAGATAATCGACTTTCCATCTTAAATCGCGGATATACATTCGTCTTTGGAACCTGCCCAGGGGGGCAAAACTTTTGACACATTTCATTGCCAGGGAGGGATGGGAGGTCATTTTGTGAGCGAAAGATTCTGTGCACCTGCTGCAACGTCTTTTCACTGTGTAGATTCATTTCTGGTCAAAGTCATGTGACGACAGTCTTGGCCATTGAACGTGATTAATACTGTCGCTTGTCATTGCTGTGATGAATGGTCGAATGGTATTTAGAAAATCACGTGATCAATGGTTGCATACCGATACGTTCTTTTCTTTGTAATTCTTTTCATCTTACGTTCTTCCTTTTTTTAGTTGCTTGGTTGTTTTCTTTCTGTCTTTTGTTGCTTTATTTATTTATTTCAACCTTACTCTTTCTTTGATTCCTTCTTTCTTTCTTTTTCTTTCTAAATTTCTTCTTTTGTTTATTTGCTTCTTTCTTTTATGTATTCATTCTTTACATTCGTTCTCTTTTTCTTTCTTTTTGCTTCTTCCTTCCTTCTTTCTTTAGTTGCTACTTTCTTTCTAAGATTCTTTGTTCCTTTCTTTGTTTTCTTTTTTCAGTATTTTATATTTCAAAGTTTCTTCAAAGTTTCTTTCTATTTTTTTCTATTTTTTACCATTTCCCCTTTCTTGTTTCTTTTTCCTTTCCTTCTTTTTTCTTTCTTCATTTTTTATTTATTTTGTTCTTCTTACTATTCTTTCATTATTCTATCTATCTATCGTAGCTAAGTTAATCTTACAATGCCGTTATATCGTAACAATTCGGTTAACCGAAATTTAATATTTTTACGAAAATATATTCAGTGTAGTTTGTTTTTCTATCTAATTTTTTGAGATTATTCATTTTCGTTAAAAAATGTATTTTCTATAATAAAGAGTTGATTTACAGTATATGTTCAATAAAACTAAGCCCTGACTTTGTGTCCATAATTATGTTTTCGAATGTCTAATTTAAGATATCGAATTGTTACAATATAACGGCATTGTAAGATCTACTTAACTGTAATCTTACTTTGTGTTCTTTTGAGATCCCATCAATTTAGAGTTGAGCTGACTAGATGTAGCCGTAAGTTCTATGCTAACGTTTCCTTTTCTCGCACTCTTGCTTGTGGAATGCCCCCCAGGTTCCATGCTTTCTAACCAACTTTAATCGGTAAAAAGATAAATGCTATGTCAATCGCTATCTGCTGTACATCTGATCACTCTATTCTCTTCTAACTCTGCGCTCTTAGCTAATATTTATGTTCCTAATTCTTTTACAAACCTGGTGTCTTATTGGCTTTACTGCCTTGCGTGGGCTGATACCAATTAAAAATCAAATAATAATAAACATCTTATTACGTATTTTCTAGTGTTTTTTGAAATATTTTTCTAAGTAATTAAAGTAAGGATATATTAGGTTGTTACACATGAAATGATGAACTTTACAGGAAATGAATGAAACGTTTCTGAAATGTTAAATTGTTAGTTTATTTAGATGAAATAGGCGCCATTATGATGAATGGCTGTTTTTCAAGGTACCTCTAAATTCTTGAGTCCATCTTTAAAAAATTGTTATTCTTTGATATGATAAACATTTCAGAAGTTTCGATTACCTCTTCTTTATTAGAAAATGATTTATTGCATATGAAAAGCTCAAAATACTTGATAATCAGTAGGAAAGATAGGTGAATATGAAGGATTAGGCAGAATTTCATAATTCAGGTTATGCAGCTTTTGGGCTATTGATTGAGAAGCGTGAGGTCATACGTTGACATACGGCAACATTAGTCAGTCAATCAGTTAAGTGCCATACGTGATACATAATAAAGCGATCATGTCTCGAAAGAGACATGACTGACTGGGCAGAAGATTATCCCGCGGTAGGTTGCAGCCACTTTATGCGATAGAGTGGTTGCTAGCCAAAGCTATAGAACCCAATCTGTCCTGTTATTTAACCCATAACTGGAGGGAAGAGACGGATTAATCCCTTTCCCAAGGCGGAAATTAATCCCTTTCCGTAAGTGAATGCAATGAATTCAACTGGAATTCGAACTCGGCTCTTTGATTTCACATCCCGAGCCGATATCCACTGGACCACAACGTACCTCCGGCAACATTAGACGATAAGGATGGCAACATTAGACCATCCCTATTTACAAGTCTGGGATGTGTTTTTATTTTAATTTTTATGCCTACACACAATTTCTTCACAATATGAGATTGCGGTTATTATTTTCTCTTGAAGCAAGAATGAATAATGAATAACCGATTTGAAAGACCACAATACAGTTACAATAAGTTTTTTAGAGCACAGTGGAGGTTTTCGGTATTGTTTTGGTGATTCACTTGCATCTAATCACTGGTATACTCTCTTATTGTTGCCAAAGAGTATGTATTACACATTGCATTTAATTATCGGATCCAAAAACGTTTCTTTTCACAGTTTTGTACTCATACAGTAAGATTACTTGACGTTGTTTCATTGTCATTATTTTCATTACAATTATGAGTAACAATATTTTGAAAAAAATTATCTGGAAATAAAAGAGTTAATGAGTCAAGATTATTTTATATACTAAAGAGGTTACTTCGTTAGATGAATGGATCAACAAGCAACTAATAATGCACCATTTCATGTGTGACAAGCTTATATTAAAAGAAAAACGGATAAAGAAAGAAAAGAACCCAGTAAAATATAGTAAAAGCCATGAAGGCATCTGGATTTTTGTCATTAACAAGCGCAAAGACGGAAAATCAAACGCAGAAAAATTAGTGTCAAATTTAACAGTAGGTTTACGTTGTAAATTGAATATTCAATATCACAATGTTAGACACAAAGAAAGAGCCTAGTTTTTTATTATATGTATATTGTCAATCAAAAAGCCACTTTGAGCGATTTCACTTTTCTTGAAAATGAATAATTTTCTAAAAAGAAAAAGAAAACATTAATCAACATTTACCTACTTATCTGCAACTTCCTACTAATTGTAATAACATTTAACTATCTCACAGCCCTCCTTATTCTAATCCTGTCATCCATTCATTCAATCTCATTAAGTAGCTCGCTTGTCCATCTACCCTACTTCACTAAATACATTATGTGCGTAATAAATTTTCCAAACTGCCCTTCCTCTTAACTACATTGTAGAAATGACAATTATAATTTCCGCTTAACGGAACCTCTGCCATAATATAACAGGTAGAAGATAGAGTAAGTTAGGTTTGTCAATAAGCCCGAAGTTTACGAATGAAAGCATCATAAATCATTTTTTAATATAATCTAACTCTCTTACTCTAGCTATCAACATCAGTCTGTTTAAATTTATTTATGCTGTATGTATGTATGTATGTATGAGCTCATGGCCGAGTGGTTAGAACGTACGATTTTTGACAAGGAAGCCTGGGTTTGAATCTCACGATTTGTCGATATTATCGGTCTGGAGGAGGCAATCCCAGAGTGCGGCACCTTTGGTAAGTGCCTGAAAACCATACCATGGGTTGATGCAAGTCTTGTTAATAAAATTGAGTATACGGTCCTCATTGAAGAGTTGTCGATGGTTGAGCTAGCTCGAAGTCACAAGTCATCGTGATCGAGTTTTTAAACGTCCTCGCTTTGTTCAGACTGCTGTTCATGCTAGATAATGCGCTCTCTCTCAGAAGATGTAACTAAAGTCCGCTCAGCATAGTTGAAGTATAAGTGGGCTTATGTGGGTGTTGAACAAACAAAAGTGTGCCTGAACAGGAGTCTACAATGGGGATTAGCTAGGCTCGAATACATGTAGCAAGCCATTATAGTATGTATGTATGTATGTATGTATCTCAGTTTATTCAAATCTATTCATGCTGTCTTCAGTATCTATCTATCTATCTATCTATCTATCTATCTATCTATCTATCTATCTACGGGGTGAGTTGGATGAATCGTTTAGATTATGCAAAAATGAAAGTAGCACTGACATCTCATTTTAACAGATATATTTACTATAACTAAACAAAAATATATAAAGTTGATTTATTCAATAAAATTGCTATTAGCATCAACTGTAGCCTCAAGACAACTTCGGAATATCCTGCATCTTCTGGGCGGTCTTTTTGTTTAATTTGGAGAATGAACCATAATCCTTGCCTTCAGTTCATTTTTAGTATTACAAGTAGTTTTATTGATCACTCACTCAACTGCACCCCACTCATAAGAATCAAGAGAGTTGCAGTCTAGGAAGTTAGCTAGGCAGATGTAAGGGGCGATGTGGTCGCAGAAAAAAAAAATACAACCATCACTGGGTTCTCCTGTTTGTGTTGCCAACCAGAACATACTGTTCCTTTTCCCACAGACGGTTTCCTCCTTACTTTACTATAATATACAGTCGACAAATGAAACAAAAGAAAACAAGGTGCATGAGTTAAAATAAAAATATAAAATGACGGCGTATATATAAAGTCTGCCACCTTCTACCGAGCGCTCATAGCTCAGAGGTAGAATCGCCGAAAAAATGGGTATTTATATAAATTCTGATCTACCATACCTAGCTTATCATCTCCATCTGACTGTCATCACTGACTTCACACATTAATCACTTCACACCTCTGTGATTAAGAAATTTATTTTTGCAATATTTTTAAAATGTAGAATTAACTTGCTTTTACAAAGTTGTCAAGCTGTCAAAATAGCCGAAGAAATTTATGAATTTTGAAAACTAAACATTTTAGATATCAATCAAAATAATTTCTATTTGAAATACACCAGAGTATTTTGCTTACTCGAAATAGTAAATTTAGCCATTTAATTTAAAATGGAAGCTAGATTTAAAGCTCGGGAAAATATTTTTATTCTAAAAAATTCAATTTTAATACTTAGATATTGAAAATGAGTGGAGGTACTCTCTCTCTCTCTTTCTCTCTATCTATCTTTTTAAATGATATTCCTTTAAACGAGGTGATATAATCAATAAGTTGCAAAATTCAACTGTGATTGAAAGAAACAGAGAGAAGAGCAAAAGAAGAAATTCATTGAAACAGAAGATGACGGTTGACATTGTATATCTGAGGATCTCTCTCCAGTATGTTACATTTCTGTTTTCCAATTTATCTTCTATCTTGACGACTCCTTCATCATTTTCTAATGAAAATCATTAAAAAAAATACACACACAAAGTGATCTCTCTGTCTGCAATTTTGTCTGGGATTTGGAGGCGGTTTTCCCCATATTTACATTCTGCAATTGTTATACTGACGTACACCCAAGATTTCATTACACCACATGTAAATTAGGGAATTATTTGTCTAGACGCCACGACAGCTGTCTACCTAATCACATTCAATGCTCACGGCATTTCTATGATGGCCGAATGACATAAATATATCCAGACCGAAGTTTAAAACGAGTTCTGCGTTATCTTCTAACTGGCTTATGCACATCAGAATTCTTTAGTGATAAAAGAAAACCAGCGACGGCGAGTCGACATCTGTGTTGTCATCATGATGTATGACGACGCCATTTTTCGTACTGGTTTAAAATGGTCGAAAGCTGAAATTGCTCTTCCTTGCATTTTGGGTAATCTTTCCTTAAGATGCGCCGTGCTGCCAACTTTTATCACTGCAGGGCCTTCTTCGAATCCTCACCTTTACCCACAAGTGCCGTTTACCTCTTATAGGATGTGCAATTAATGTCAGAATATGAGCTAGAAAGAAAAATAAATCTGTTATTCCAGTCAGAATTTTGTATATCACTCTCGTCGCTAATAAATCTTTTCTCACTGGAAATTTAATTAAACACGTTAGCTACTTCGTTATGTACTGTGTCCCGTCAGAATGTAAGCGAACATGGCTCTCCACAACTTCTTCTCTTATTGAGCTCTTAATAAATTTTGAGTTTTTGTCATTTCTCCTAAATCCTGTTTCGCCATCAACTTATTCTAGCTCGCGTTATTATTCGTTGTTTTCCTCTGTTCATCTTGCCTTCAAACTGCCCTGTGAGTATCAAAGTTTTCAAGCCATCTTTCTTTATGTTAAGTATAAGTTTCTTTCTGATGTTAAGTATAAGTTGCTTTTTTTGTTGCTTCCATTTTCTCTAAAATTTGGTTGTTGCTCATTTGTTAGGTCCGTGGTATTCTCACCTTCCTTCTACAGTAACATGTTCGGTAATTTACACCTGCTTAATTATACTTTCTTAGTATCTTATTACTTTCTTAAACAAGAGAGAGAGAGAGAGAGAGAGAGAGAGAGAGAGAGAGAGAGAGGATACTTCGAAATGGCTTTTGGATCTTCTTTCCATAAACAGTTATCATTGATTCCTTCCTTCCTTCTCACTCTATCTCTTTCTCTCTCTCTCTCTATCTCTCTCTCTCTCCTAAGTATTGCACATTCAGTGCTGGTGTGAATAGAACATTGTACGTTGGTATAGTCAGTCAGTCAGTCAGTCAGTCAGTCAGTTAAGTGCCATACGTGATACACGCTTGTGCGAGTATGACTCGAAAGAGACATGACTGTATGGCAGAAGATTTTCCTGCAGTAGGTTGCCATTACATTCTGCGCTTGATTGTTTGCCACCCAAGGCTATAGAACCCAGTCCGTTCTGCTATTTAACCCTTAGCTGGAGGGTGGGGTGATGGATTCATACCTTTCCCAAAGGTATTTACGCGTAAGTGAATGCAACGAATTCAACTGGAATTCGAACTCGACTTTCCGATTTCTTGTTCTGAGCCGATATCCACTGCACCACACAAGAGCTAAAATTTAGCTTACTATTAAATATAGATTTTCCCTGTACTGGTACCCCAACTTTACTTCATGCATGATACTCTCATCAGGTGCTGATTGAAAAGTAACCGTATTTAAATATTCATATATATACAGTACACTTATCTGGAACAGACTATTTATTTACGAAAAAACAAAAACAAAACAAAAAAAAAACAAAAAGTACAAACACAAAACAAAAATACAATTACATATATCTAAATAAAACTGTTATAATTTCAATACAAATATATCTTCTAGTATATATTTTAAAATTGCATATATAAAGTTGTTCCACCTATGAGGAAATAAATGAATTATTATTAGTACACACACACACACACGCACACGCTTACGCACACACACACACACGCACACATACATCCACGCAGACATACAAACTTATATATTTTTTTGTTTAGTGGCATATCAACTTCTTATGGTCTTTTATGCAGAAATCTTATTTTCTTGATATCATTAGTGATTTCATTTGCAACGCTCGTAATATTTTTTTAATGTATTACTCGTATTTTTACTATAAAAAATATTTTTACTAGCAGTATATCCCGGCGTTGCTCGGGTGTAATAAAAGCTTTAAAACTAATCCATGGTCCTGGAGCTCAGACTCAGCCTAAAGAATATTTGTGTAAAGTTTGGTGAGAATTGGATAAAAATTATGGATTTGTATAAAGGACATACAGACAGATAAACAGACACACACACAAACATCTTGCCTTATATATAAATATATATATATATATATATATATATATATATATATATTATTGATTTTCTGCACTATTGTAAGAACTGCAACCTTGAAAATTCTGAATATCGTTTGTTATGTCTTTGTCTATGAGTGTATCAAATTTGATTAAAATCGGACCATTCCTTCTATAACCCAATTTTTTCGATTATCGATTTTCGATATTTATCGGGGGTACCTCGACACAAAACCTAACTAAGAACACTCGCAGACGCTTATAGTACAACTGTGTAAATTTTCAAGAAAATAGGTTTAGCCGTTTCGGAGTTTATAGGTAACGGACACACACACACAGACACAGAAACATACAAACACAAACAGACAAAGTTCCATTTATAAATAAGTTTAGATATTTTCATTTGTTGATCCTAGTTAACTCTTTGCCCATAATTAGGCACCTAATATATGCTACCATTCCTTCGACGTGAATCTGACAACAATAGCATTTAGAAGGTGCTTCTGGTCAGAGGCATTGATGTCTGTTTATCGTCATACTCAGGACGGTTTTATATATATATATATATATATATATATATATATATATATATATATATTGTTATAGTAGCTTATCCATATGACATATGAAATCGTCCAGAATATATATAAGTATCAGTTCTGCTTTGTAGAATCAGAGTAAGTATAAGAGACAGGCAGAGAGAGTGAGAGGGGAATTTTTCCAGCAGATAACTCTGACAGCCGACTAAACAGTCGTGCTAATAATCTTTCATTGGTATATGTTTGTACTACTGTCTTTGTAATATATTGTTTAACACTATTCCGTCTTTGTGTCTTTATTTCTGGTTCTAACAGAATCATAACAACTTGGTGATGGTGAGGTTGCTTATTTGAGTTATGTCAGTTGTCAGAACCATTTTAGTTCAGCAGTTTACAGCAGTCAGTCAGTTTAGGTGCCATACGTGATACACGCTTGGGCGATCATGTCTCGAAAGAGACATGACTGACTGGGCAGAAGATTATCCCGCAGTAGGTTGCCATTGCTTTCTGCGGTAGACTGGTTGCCGACCAAGGCTATAGAACCCAATCTGTCCTACTATTTAACCCATAACTGGAAGGAAGAGATGGATTAATACCTTTCCCAAGGGTATTTGCGCGTAAGTGAATACAATGGATTCAGCTGGAATTCGAACTCGGCTCCCCCCGGTTTCTCGTTCCGAGCCGATATCCACTGTACCACAACGCACATCAGTAGACGAGTTGAAAAGACAGAAAAGGCTAGTCGTCTGGCTGACTACCTAGGTGAAAGTGTGCTAACACTTCAAACAAACCCATCTAATTCATTCTGCAGCCAGTGTCACCAAAGAAGCGAATATATATATATATATATATATATATATATTAAAAAGTGAAACAGGGGTTGTTTAAACAAGAGAAAATGGTATAGAAGAAAAAAGTGTGAGAAGCCGTGAACGTTTTGTTCATATATATATATATTTTTCAGTGTGAAAATGCAAGTCACTTTGAGGTCCAATTTATGATCCGTCGATTTTATTATGGAAAACATATTCATTTTGACTGCAATATATACTTCATCATTTTCCTGAAAAGTTATTCAACATTTGGTTAGAGCTAATTCTCGCCAAAATGTTACCAAGTTTACATTTCTGTTATTTTGAGTGAAAAGAAAATCATGAAAATTTGTCTAAAGTTTATTTTCGTCGAAGCGGGTATACTCCATATTCACTGCACAGTACCAATCTCATTGTATTTTGATCTGTCTCTACTTACTTACTTACATGTCTGTCTGTCTGTCTATCTATCTATCTATCTATCTATCTATCTATCTATCTATCTATCTATCTATCTCAGTCTTTTCATATCTCTGTCTATCACAGAATCCCTTTCTTCTATTAATATACTCACATCTATCTATCTATCTATCTATCTATCTATCTATCTATCTATCTATCTATCTATCTATCTATTATCTAAGTCTATAGTATCTAAGTCTCTAGTATTTGTTTATAGTACAGTGTGTTCAGTTTAAATTTGTCTTATGCCAGTATTTTTTACGATTTTTTTCGAATATCTGTAAACAGCGGACGGCATTGTGAAACCTAGTCATTTCATTATAAAGTTGTCAAAGTTAACCAACACAGGTAAGTGGACGCCATCTGAATATTAGAACTGGGTAACCTGTATTATGATAATTCGTGCCTAGTATCAAAATGCCACAATCATGATATTTGCCCAATGCTCTCTAAACACCGTGAAAACAATAAGACATGAAATTGGAGCTGCAACAAGAACTATGAGGCTGTGGCTTGTTTGAAAGAACATAGCAGAAGTTCTGATTGAATTTGTACACCAAAGTTCATCCAAGAAATGCAGAAGAAAGGGATAGAAGGCTTTGGCAAAAAAGGAAAGGGTGTTGCCATTTCCACCATGAATTTAAGAAAGAAAGAAACATATTAAAAAACCGTCGGATAAAAGCAAAGAAATTTCTGAACGCAGTGAAACATTCTGTAGAACCAAAGACAATCTGGTTCTCTAGTGATTAAAAAAATATTTGTTAGAAACAACAGTTTGCTCACAATGCCCATGATGTTTCCTCAAACTGTGATGTTTGTTTTTTGGTGGGACGCCAGTGAGTTATGCTACCTCACAAACATGGCTATATAGAGAGCCGAGTTCGAATTCCAGTTGAATTCGTTGCATTCACTTACGCGCAAATACCTACAGGAAATGTATTAATCTGTGTCTTCCTCCGCTATGGGCTAAATAAAAAGACAGAATGGGTTTTTATAGCCTTGGACAACAACCAGTCTACCGCAGAAAATAATGGAAACCTACTGCAGGAAAATATTTTGCCTAATCAGATATGTCTCTTTTGAAAGATGATCGCCTAAGCGTGTAGCACGTATGTCACTTAACCGACTGTCTCATATGGAGTATCTAAACACCGTTGTAGAGCCTTGGTCGAAAAGGGTGGCTACACGAAGACAGTTTATGTGGAAGCAAGACCCAGATCCCAAACCCCCTCCCTCAGAAATAGTCAGAAGTTGTTTGATAATTTTTACGACTTCAGACTCCCCAAAATCTGATCTTCTAAATCTTCTGATTGTAATCTATGTGATCATTATGTGCAGGGTACAGTTGTGAATGACACTAACCTCACTGCCTGTAGCATTAAAGTCCAACTAATTGAAACGGTTAAGCAGTCATTTAAGGATTATCCTCGGTACTTTGTGCCAGATTCCAGAGTCAGATCGGGGTAGTGGTAAATGCTGATGATGGCTTTTTTGAGTGAACTGGACAATCTGCAAAAATGAAGAAGAAACTCGAAGCAACAGAAACGTGGTTTTACAAAAGGATGCTGAAGGTATCCTGGACAGCACATGTGAGCAACGACGAAGCTTAGGAGACTATAGAAACAAAATTAAACCTAACATCAAGAAGAAGCAGTTGAAACGGGAGACGATAGGGAAAAAGAGGGCTTGAAGAATCTGATACACATATACAGACAGACAGGGAAAAACAATGAGTGACATAGTTGATAGGCTTAATCCAATGGATATCTTAATCCAATGGGAATCTTAATCAAAGATTTGGTCAAAATAACAAGCCAAAATATATTAAGAGCTACAAGTGATAAAAAGATGTGGAGAGGTATGATCGCCCAAGTTTTGATGGGATACACCACATGAAAGAAGAACTAATAATTCGTACATATATCAAATGATGGGGAATATTATAAAATATAATCATGAAATATCTTCCTTGACATTTTCTATCTTTATGCCTACGTTCCGGAAGTTTTTGAATTCCATCTTCATCAAAAGATACTGCGTTTGGTATAGTTAGTCAATGACTGCCAATGAAATTGACAGTTAGTCATTGACTATGAATGTCAATGAAAATTTAACAGAAATAACTAAACAAGATATATTAAGAACAAGGATATGAAGATGTGATAAGCCATAACCGCCTACTTCCTGAAAGAACACGCAAAATAAAAAACCTTTCTGTTATTTTTCAGTCTTCTACCAAATTCATTTTTGGCTTATATATATATATATATATATATATATATGTATTGGGAAGCAATCTCCAACTTTCATTTCAATATATTTCGTTAAAAACGATCTTTTTGCTGGAGATAAGGAATGTAAAAATGTTTTATAATTGTCGACTTTCCAAGCACTTTAAGGCCATTTTACAAGGATATTATTTTTCCGGTGTTGTTATGTTCTCATGTTTGAATGCAATGTAAATTATTTGTGTTTTTAATGTTTTTTTTGTTTTATTTTGAAAAGGAGAATTCTTTAAAGCTGTCACGTGAATCGCGCGGTGGGTCTCATGTGAGCGTCTCTCTATTTTTTTAAAAACTTTCAAAACTCTATTTCTACTGTTAAATAGTGTATGGTTAATTGTAGGAGAAAATTATTTTATATATATATATATATATATATATATATATATATATATATATATATATATATATATATTTTGAAAAGGAGAATTCTTTAAAGCTGTCACGTGAATCGCGCGGTGGGTCTCATTCTCATGTGAGCGTTTTTCTATTTTTTTAAAAACTTTCAAAACTCTATTTCTACTGTTAAATAGTGTATGGTTAATGGTAGGAGAAAATTGTTTTATAAATATATATATATATATATATATATATATATACTTGTATTTGTGCATAACTGTCTGTTCATATCTATTCATGTAGTCTGTACTATATCTATTCAACGTCAGTTTATTGAAATCTATTCAATCAGTCTCTAGTATCTATCTATCTATCTATCTATCTATCTATCTATCTATCTATCTATCTATCTATCTAAATTTTAAATGATTTCCCTCTAAGCAAGGTGATAAAATCACTACGTTGCAAAAGGTAAGAAAAATATAGATGACTATAAGAGAAGATTTATGGAAACAGATGACGATTTTGAGGATTTATCTCTCAGTTCGTTACATTTCTCTTTTTCAATTTCTTTTCTTTCTTACCGGCTCCTTAATCATTTTCTAATGAAAATCACAAAAAAATAGCAAGGTGATCTGTCTGTCTGTGATTCTGTCTGGAATTCGGAGGCGAGACACGAAGCAGGTGATGCCTCAAACGGTTTGACCCTTATTTACATTCTGCAATTCTTAGACTTGACGTAGACCCAAGATTTCATTACACCACATATAAATTAGGGAATTATTTGTCTAGACGCTACGACAGCTGCCTACCTAATCACAGTCAATGCTCACGGCATTTCTATGATGGCCGAATGACATAAATCTGGAAGTTGGAAGATCTATCTTCCAGTCTGTTAAATCCTTGTTTGCTACTTATTTTTCTTTCTTATTTTTTTATTTTTTTTTGTCATTTCCTCACGAAAGTCATCACAAAATTATCTCAAGGAGGGTAAATTGTCTATCTCTGTGAACTGGATTCTTTTCTTTATCTAGCAAACAAAACAGAAGTGTTTGCTAGTTTAAACTTGATAAATAAAATATATGATTTGATTAAATGATTTGTTTGTGTAACGGCATATCAAATAATTATGGGTTATTTAATGCTGAAATGTCATTTTCGTAATAAAAATATGATAAAACTTATTCTGCTTATGTCACAGTTGAATACACCGTACACAATACGCAATTTTTGTGCATACACAGGTGCGATCAGGGAATTGTCACCTAAATTACGTAAAAATGAATATAGCACTGATATCTTATTTTAGCAGATCAGTCAGTTAAATGCCATACGTGATACACGCTTGGGCGATCATGTATCGAAAGAGACATGACTGACTGGGCAGAAGATTATCCCACAGTAGGTTGCCATTGCTTTCTGCGGTAGACTGGTTGCCGACCAAGGCTATAGAACCCAATCTGTCCTGCTATTTAACGCATAACTGGATGGAATAGACGGATTAATAACTTTCCCAAGGGTATTTGCGCGTAAGTGAATACAATGGATTCAACTGGAATTCGAACGCGGCTCCCCGGCTTTAGCAGATACATTTACCAAAATTACACAAGAATATCTTGAAATACTAAAGAGTAAATTTATTTAATAAAATCACTATTGAATTCAACCAAGGTCTCTGTACAATTTACGAATCTCCAGCTCCTCTTTTGGACGATTATCTTGTTTAAGTTGGTGAATTCTGCCGTAATCATTGCCTTCAGTTCATCTTTCGTGTTACAAGAAGTTGATCCCCAGCTCAAATTCGCCCCACCCCTAATAACCAAGAGAATCACAGCCCTGGGAGTTAGGTGGCCAGATGTAAAGGGGGATGTGGTCACAGAACTTGTCTGATAGCAATGACTAGATTTTCGTGCTTCAGTAGCATCGTGTAGTGTCAAGTTGCTAGACATAGCGTCTTCAAGCAAGCACCCTCTTGACCCAGGGCAGCACTGCCTTTTCAAGACACTTGATGTAGACTTACGTGTTGATTCCGATATTCTGTTGTAAGATGAATGGCAGTATAACCTCGCCATCACTTGTGATCACACCAAACACCATGGTGTTGACAGTAAATATCATCCATTTCTTTCCGAGTCCTCTGCACTCTCCACAGATTGACACTCAACCATTCTGAAATGTTCGTATTGAAGTTTCTGGCATGAACGCTAAGCAGCACAGCATGACGTTTTCAAATTTTGGCGAAGAGAATTGCGTCAGGGTGCTCTTTTTTTTCAGTGACGCTGAAATAATAATAATAATAATAATAATAATAATAATAATAATAATAAAAAAGAACACCGCACATGCGCGAAAGTAAAAATACGGAATGACAAAAATTTAACCATCGCAACCTGTAAATGTTTGTGTTTAATGTTGTAGTTGTGTTGATGCTATATTTTGGAATATAGTTTGATTTAAGAAATTGAGAAACGCTCTTACTTATTTTCATAAATGATCTCCCAGACGAGATTAAGTGCCAACTAGGCATCTACGCAGATGACACCACCATTTACTTCCGCATCAGTAAGAAATCAGACGTGGCTGACAAACATAATCTCGCTGCTGATCTTGAGAGGGATGTACATTCTGTGGTGAATTGGGTTAAGAAGTGGCTTGTAAATTTCAATGCGTGTAAGACCAAGCTGCTGTTTGTTAATATGTTCTTCCATATTCTTGCTTTCCTGACAGCTACAACGTCCAGGAATTTAAATGCAATGTCAATACTCATCTCTTAACCACTTGACTCTAGTTATTTCTTCACCACCCTGTATATCCTTTCCTTTCTCTCCACATTTGCAACTGTAATCACTCCTGTATTCCCATCCTTCTCTTGCTCCTTTCTAACTGGTTCGTCTTTCTCTTCACTCTCTTCACTCTATCCTATCTAATCTTTTTACCCTTATGTAGCCCCCTGCATATCAGTGGCGTTACCGCCTTGCCCGGGGAGGATACGATTAAAAAATATTATAGATTAATATCATGAAAGTGTTCTTACATGTGGGTGATATTTGGTTGTGTTTAGCGGCATATCAACATGTATAGGCTATTTAATGCCAAAATATAAATAGTGTGAGCACAATTTTATGCCTTTATCTACAGATATAGTGTATTTTTAGCAGTTTGCATAAAAATTTATTGCTGGTAATTTTACTCTAAAAATGTACTTTTATAGTTTCATATTTGCTGTGGATCTTCGTCGCCAATTTGTTGTGTAGTTGTGGCGAAACTTCGTAACAAAGTTGTAGTGACCGGTTTGTGCTGGAAGTAAGACACGAACAAGAAGTTAAGTTCAATACAGTGTATTAGTATAACAAAGAAACAATATATTCAAAAGAAGTGTTAATAATAAATGATATAGAAATAAGTAAGTCCGAAGGTTTTATTACGTTGTCTGACTTGTAGCTGTCGTTAACTGCCTTTGTTAACTGCTAAATTGACTGCTCTTTGACTGCTATTTAACTGCGCCCTAGAAGTAATTTATTATATATAGCAAAAGGAAGAGTTCATTCACCGTAGGAGGGCACCATAACACTATTGTTTTCATTGGAGTTGTAGCTCACTATTGGCACATAATTGTGACCCTAAAAAGTATAACTATTCTTGGAAAGAATAAGCATTAAGAGGTGTTTCCATGCTTCAAAAATATTCAATCTTTCCATCAGAGGCCTTGCTACAGGATGAAGGTATTTGTCATACTCAGGACTAAATAAAATATAATTTATGTTTAGATTATTTTTACCACGCAGAAAGCCGATAAATTGTTTGCAGTTAAACACATAAAATATCAAATTTTGCAATCTCCGTAGTCCCGACGTCATACATAAAGCTGAAATAGAATAAACAAAAAGAAAAATCGGTTCGATGTTAAAGTTCACCCGAATCAACTAAAATCGAACTCGTTTCTCTTAGTTTCCTGATTAGAACCTCAACGAGAGGTGCCATGATTCACAGCTTTTCTTATAGTTTTGTTCATTCAAGCAAACAGGACAACGCAATTTTATTTTCATTTAAATAATATACTAAAAAACAAAATCTATTGAAAACTAAATTTGCAAACACCGCATGTAAATTATTACCGTATAAAACTTCAATCAACTTTAGGAATGTTTTTCCAAAGTTTTTCTATATGCTGTGATGAAATTTGATTAGTATGCAATTTGAAGAAATAATACCAACCAGGCAATGCTCATTTGTGCGCGAATCTTCATTATAAACTAATATAAAGAACTACTGATGCGTTCACTTAATATATATATATATATATATATATATATATATATATATATATGAGAAAGAAATAATCTAACATTGATTAGTTACTTGATATCAAGAAAACAGAGATAAATAAATCAGGCAACTTCTTCTTCTTCTTCTTCTTCTTCTTCTATGTTCCGTGTCCCTTAAGGACGTAAGCACATATATTCTTACATAGTAAGTAAAAAATTCTCCAAGCTTTCTTCCTCATTACATATCCCAGAAGCTTCACATGTATATTCCTGATGTTAAGCATCAATTTCCTTTTCGTTTTCATCCTCTACAAAACTACCTCGTTGGTCACAAGTTTGGTCCATGGTATCGTCATCATCCTTTTGTAGAACCACATTTCCGTTGCTTTAAGTCTTTCTTTGATGAGATTGTTCAACATTCATTGCCACATTGAAGGACAGATATCACATCGCAGTCCAGTACTCTTCTTTGTTTCCAACTCTCTTCTTTGTTTCCAACGAAAATAATTTACTCAGTCTTTGGAATGCACCATTGGCCATGCCAATGCACCTTCAAATCTCTGTTAGAACACTTCCCAGGTATTTACATTTCTGCTTGAGTTTAGTAAGAACACTTCCTAGGTATTTACATTTCTGCTTGAGTTTAGTAAGAACACTTCCCAGGTATTTACATTTCTGCTTGAGTTTAGTAAGAACACTTAACAGGTATTTACATTTCTGCTTGAGTTTAGTAAGAACACTTCCGAGGTATTTACATTTCTGCTTGAGTTTAGTAAGAACACTTAACAGGTATTTACATTTCTGCTTGAGTTTAGTAAGAACCCTTAACAGGTATTTACATTTCTGCTTGAGTTTAGTAAGAACACTTCCCAGGTATTTACATTTCTGCTTGAGTTTAGTAAGAACACTTAACAGGTATTTACATTTCTGCTTGAGTTTAGTAAGAACACTTCCCAGGTATTTACATTTCTGCTTGAGTTTAGTAAGAACACTTCCGAGGTATTTACATTTCTGCTTGAGTTTAGTAAGAACACTTAACAGGTATTTACATTTCTGCTTGAGTTTAGTAAGAACACTTCCGAGGTATTTACATTTCTGCTTGAGTTTAGTAAGAACCCTTAACAGGTATTTACATTTCTGCTTGAGTTTAGTAAGAACACTTCCCAGGTATTTACATTTCTGCTTGAGTTTAGTAAGAACACTTCCCAGGTATTTACATTTCTGCTTGAGTTTAGTAAGAACACTTAACAGGTATTTACTTTTCTGCTTGAGTTTAGTAAGAACACTTCCGAGGTATTTACATTTCTGCTTGAGTTTAGTAAGACCACTTCCGAGGTATTTACATTTCTGCTTGAGTTTAGTAAGAACACTTCCCAGGTATTTACATTTCTGCTTGAGTTTAGTATCTCCGACCAGTAGTTGACATTTTGGACTTCTCTTTTTACTGGTAACCATTTATACAGTTTTCTTTTAGTTTACATGTAGTTCTTTCTTTCCGCTTTCTTTAGCTACCTTCTGTAGGAGGCTTTGCAGTTTCCTTTCCATGTCTGCTATCTGAACTGTATCATCTGCGTCTCTTATATTTTTCAGATTGTAGCCATCAAGCATATTGCAGAAAAAAACTTATGCTAATCAGTTTTACAAATATAATTACAAGTCATTATAGAATGAGATGTTTTTTTGAAGAAAAAGAAAGATTGAACAGTAACTCATCCTTACAATCATCCACTCAGTACACTGATTTAGGATGTAGTGATTGACTAACTGCAACTTAGATGCGGCACAAAGAAACCATCCTGCTTCATAGTATGTCCCAGAAATCAAGCTCTTTTACACCTTTGAGTGACAACAGACTGAGCATAGCCGAAGACGTATTGGGATGGATGCATTTCAAAAGCTAAACAAAGTATCAAGAGAGGAAAAATTTCGTTCGAAACAAAACGAAGAGTATTGAACAGTTACCTGATATATGTACAGCAGCAAATTCTTGGCATTTCTTTCAAAGATAAGGAAGAGACTTGAAGCAACAGAAATGTGTTTCTACAAGAAATGCTAATGATACTATGGACCGAACATGTGAGTTATGACGAGATCTTGGAGAAAATGTAAATAAAAAAGAAACTTATACTTAAAATAAGGAAGAGGCAGTTGAAATTTCTGTGGCACTTAATGAGGAAGTAGGGCCTGGAAAATCTGATACTCACAGCATAGTTTGAGGGAAAGAGTGACGGAGGAAAGCAGTGCATAACATACTTAATGAACTGGATGGCAGAACAGTGTTGGGAAGAAATAACAAAAAGGTAATACTCATTAATAGACCATAGATCATTTGTATTTTTTCTGATAATCTTTTAACATAGGGTAGGCAGTACGAGGCTTTCTTCTGAGTTTTATTATCCTATTTCACTCTTTTATCCAAGTTTATTAAATCTGCTGTTATGTGCCCTGGGTAGTTGTTACGTTGTCCGTTACTGCTTATACTGACCAATTCCTGTTCATATATCTCTGGATCGCTACTTATGAGTTTGGGTTTTATTTAACGGCGTATCAACCTCTGTGGTTGCCAAAAAGGTGGGGTTTTAAGGTAATTTTTTAATGTTCGGTTATAGTGAGAAGGTTGATTTAGTCTGATTTTAATGAAAATTTTTTATTTTCATTTTTTTTTATTTTAGAAAACTGAAAATGTCTTCTAGTTTTGTATTTAAAAATGTTTTGCTGAGAATATTTTTTTCCTTCAAAATGTGTTATGGTAATAATTTTTTCTTCAAAAATGTATTGTTGGTAATATTTGTCCTTAAAAATGTGTATTTTTCTATAAAACAATTTTTTTGTATATATTTCTATAAAAGTCTATTTTTTATACTTTCATAGTGTTTTGACCTCAGTTTGGAGTTAACTATTTGCCTATAGCTGGGACCCTAACAGGTACTACCACTCTGGGTCAGGGTGGATTTGGGAACAACAGCAATTAAGAGGTGGTTCCATGCTCTTCCAAGATCGCAATCAGAGGCCTTGCTGCTTGATGTAGTTTACTGTCATGTGACTCCACTTACCATTTTCGCTCGATATTGTAAGATTATTTACACTGTATGGGTGATGGGAGTTAAAGTTGAGGTATTGTTCGGTAAACGTTAGCTTGGAGTATACGGATATATTGAACCGATGCTCTGTTTGATGTACTACCATTACTTTAGTAACTCAACTTTGCTCCGGCCGAGTATTGAAACCGCAACTATTTCAATTTTTGGATTAAGAAATTAACTTCTTTTCCACTGAGGCATGCATTTCCAAGGACCAGTAAATTATATAAATAAGAATATATATATATATATATATATATATATATATATATATATATATATATATATTGTATGTATCTTTTTCTCTCTCTCTCTCTTATATATATATGCATATACATTTGCATTTATATACGTATATCCACCTGCACATATATATTCATATATACACATATACATATATAATAGTAATGATAAGAATACGCATATATATATATATATATATATATATATATATAAATGAAAATCAAGGTTCTATTCGGAAATGTTTATATAATTTCTGTTCTGAAAAAACAAAGTTATAAGATCTCAAAACAATTATATAAAAATTTGCCTGTTATTTTTAACGAAACTTGCATAAAAACTGAGTTGCTGCCTAAATACACAATTTATAAACCTATATATACATGGTCATATATATATATATATATGATTTTTATGATAGTGAAATAAAATATGGAAACAGAAATGTTTAACATCACATTGTGCATTTTCCACTTATTTTGTGACACCCTGCTTTGTGTTTAATTTTTCCTTTCGCCTTTGTGTTATTAACAGGGGTAGCCATTGAGTGGCTATCTTCTGCATTTATCTGATTTTGTATATATATATATATATATATATATATACATATGTACGTGTTTAAATGGACGCTTAAAAGCACGTTTTGGTTTAAATTTAAACTTCCTGAAATTGTGTTTGATCGAAGTGTGCAATTATTTGGCATGCTAACATTCAAAGAAAAAACAACAAAAACAAAAAGAGAGAAAAAAAACCAAAACGAACACTTAAAACTAGTAAATAAAAATTGATTATTCGGAGCAACGGGTTCAATAAACATTCTCTAACCCGTGTAATAATTGTGCATTTAAATTGATTTCATGTGTGGCAGCGCCTTCTAAAAATGACTCTGCTGTTTCTATTATCGAAAATCTCAGACCTTGACGACGCAATCATTTCGGAATAATCATATATATTTTTTTAGAAATATATTCTCAAATAGCTACATTGATTTTTAACGAAACAATTCTGAGGATTAGAAAATTCAATAATAGCTTCTGTCGCAACCTTTTTAGGATTTCGTGTTTTCGAACCTGCATGTGTTAGGTTCTAACGTCAAGGCGCGTGTGACACACACATACATAGGTTTTGACATAAATTGTGTTAAGTCCTAAGTAATTTCCGTTTTTGAGAGCCAATTGCAATGATGAAGTTTTCATTTTAACTATTAATGATACATGGCAATTAAAAATAAATCGAAATATTGCAGCGTACACAGTGGATTCAAAGAAAAACGTTTTTTTTTCTCGCACATAACAAAAGCTTGCGTACAGTAAGAACAAGACAGGAATACATTAAGAACGCAGTTGCTTCTGATCAACCCACCCGCCCTTATCTATTGTACTTTCGCCAACCGATTATCACCTTTTTTCAGTCACGGATTTGATATAGGAAATCTTTCTCTAATGAAAACCAAATTCAAGATTTCACCAAATACTTTTAACATTAAAACCTACAGAATTTTATTGTAATTAGATCAAAGAACTGCCTGAGAAACAGCGAAAAAAACATTGTAAATAATGATAGAGAGGAAAATTTGAAAAACATTTACCACTTCTGCGATATATGCATAACACTCTAGCAATGAATTAAGGTCTTTTGGTGACTAGCGTGTGTATACGCCGGTTATATATAACACGCTAAAATTTCCATTCTCTGATTCCATATGCCTATATATAAATATATATATATATATATATATAATATTTAATAAAGAAACTTAGCGTCTACTCATAGAGGAGTATCTACTTAAAATGACGCTTACTTAATATAACAAATGGGTATTACGTTTATAGGACTTTATATACATGGGTTATATGATATTTCTCAAAACAAAGCAAAATTCAACAGCTGACAAATTCGGGGATCATATAAAAAGCAAACTCACTTGCTCACTCAATAAATTTACGTTAGGATGCGTATTATTTTTGATAGAATTTCTCCTCTACAATTTGGAGTCCAATGGTACCAAAGTTGCATGAGTAGTTTTCGAGATTCTGAAATACTTGGATAGTTCCGGACATACCTCATGTAAGTACACACACCCACACATATAGATACACACATTCAAAACACTCGTGACCAGGGCTTATGAACTATCTCCTCTGGCTGGTTACAATGCTTCAAAGACTAAACCCTCCACCATCACCGATTGGTCACAGAGCTTTCAGCAATGGTGATGTACGGGTGTTCTTTCAGGGAGGCTCAGTGCATTGAGCGCTTATTGGGACATAATCTCAACCTAGACCTCACGTGGAACATGTACCTACAATCCACTGTTAAAGATGCTGGGAAATGTTTAATTCCTCCTTACATCTACAGAAAGTACTTCGCTCTTCCTGCTATTCTCTACAAGAGTCAGATCAGGCGGAAAATTGAGTACTGCTGTCATATGTGGGTGGGAACCGCTCAGTCTTCACTGTTTACTCTTGATAGAGCCCAAAAGCAGAGACTATGTAGGCGACGAATTATTTTACTCCTTTCTCACAGACAAGACGTCGCAAGCCTTTCATTGCTCAATCGCTATTTCCATGGTGAGTATTCAGAAGAACTACACTCTACAAACAGTAACATTTAAGTAACATTTATGCCACGCACATGGTATCGAACTAACGTAATTTCTTTCATATCTCCCCAGTAAGATGTAAGTTTCACGCAAGAAGCTACTTCCCACGAGCCGCTGCTTGGTGAAACCGACTCCCAAAAGAGTGCTTCCCTGATCTCTATAATCTTAACCTGTTCATGTGTAGGATATTTTCAGCACACATCTGCACAAGTTGTAATTGTCTTACTCTGTAACTCTAGAGTGCTCCAGGACTTGTAAAGGGTACAGACCACTGTAAAAAATAAATAAATAAATAAAATACAAGGACTGAGAAAATTTAAAAAGAAATGTTTCATTTAAATAAACTTAGATAAAAATTAAATAACAGTTTCTTTCTTTATATCACTTGATTTTCCTGTTTTCTGGTGAAAGTTTAATTATAAATTGAAAAATATATTTTTGTCTTTCAGTCTTTTCTTTTTCTTAGTTTGAGCTTTTTTTTGACAGGTAGTTTATTGATCGTATGAACATCGTGTATATACATATGCACACACCTATATATATGTATGTGTGAGTGTATGTTGAAATTTGTTGGCCTTTAATCAAACTTATATATATATATACATATATATATATATTTATATATATATATGTACATATATATATGTGTGTGTGTATCAAAGTGATTCGTATAAAATAATTTTTTTTTACAATTACTTAAACCTACTTTTTAAACACACACACAGACACACACACACACATATATATATTTGTGTGTGTCTTGAAATTTTGATGGTCTTTAATGAAACTTGCATATGTATGTGTTTGTGTGTTTGCATAAAAATTGATATAAGCAACTGTATAAAGAAAAGAAATTATTTTATAGAAATTACTTTCGCATATAATTTATATATATTATATATATATATATATGTATATGTATATATATATATGTATATGTATATATATATGTATATGTATATATATATACATATATACATATATATATATATGTATATATATATATACATATACATATATATATATATACATATATATATACATATATATATATATATGTATATATATATTATCAGATGTAATTTAAAATGTGTATACTGTTTATTTTTAATAGTATTACTCTGAACTTGCATGCTTAATTATCATACATACGCACACATGTATATATGTGTGTAAGTAAGTGTCTGTGGATGTCAATGCTGAATTTAAAGTTATATTTTATGAAACAATTATGGTTTGTTGTAGATATGTTGTATATATGTGCAGTGAAAACCAAATAATGCATTAAAATACATGTGTTCACAAAAACTAACGCACATTTTAAATAACTATATACTGTTGGCCTCAGGTGTAATGTCAGTTTATCATCTGCCTGATTTTCTAATTTCATGTCGAAGAGATGACATCAGTCGAGCAGAAAAAAAGCTATTCAAGATTAATTTCTTGCTTCATCACACTTCTTTCTTCTTATGCTAATATTTTAAAATCGCGATCGCTGCAAGTACTGACCTAAGTTCGCATGGGTTCTTCTCTCAATACCTCTTATATATATATATATATATATATATATATAAAAGGGAGAGAGAGGATAGAGAGAGGGAAACTTAAATTTTCACCATAGGATCATGTTTCTGAGTGTTTATATGGAGAATCTCTCTTGGTTAGTTATACTCGCATACAGACATAAAAAACTGGACACAGTGTAAAAACAACTAAGAAATATTTGCATTTGTATCAAGAATATTTTTATAAAAATAACATGATTTATTAGAAATAGAAAAGTAATTTTTTTCGGCTAGAAGTCAGTATTTTTTGTCTGGATTTCTGAGACAAATGATTACTCTACCTACACTATTGTGCAAATTAATTGAAACAAAAAGAATAACGTATTCCTAAAACCTTTCCCACTTTCCCTGATCGCGTATAGGTTGTCTCTCGGCGTTGTATTTCTCTCTCGACTGCATTTTCTTTTACGTTTTGAACTGATGGATCCAGTTTGTTTTTTCGTCTTGATGACAGGACTGACAGTTGAAAGGCTAACACCAACAATATCATCTACCTCTTTGTAAGGCTTGCCAGTGTGTTCGTGCAACGTTACAATTTTCGCACACTTTTTTGAAGTAACGTCCATATCTGAAAAATCTGAATCAGTCACGGATGACGCAATCTTTTTCAAAGCCAAACAAATTTACTCATACACCCCGAAAATATTACTGGACACTATTGCAAATGATCTAATATGGGGAAAATAGAATCGATCACACTCTATCACTCCAAGTGGTTTAAAAATGACCTCATGGTAAAAGAAAGAAAACTAAAGCAGTTCTTTCAATTAATTTGCACAAGGATGTATGTGTGTGATGTTTTGCTTTGATTTGCTTCCATGTTGATCTAGTTATTTACAGTCGAAATCTAATTATTTTTATAAACAAAGTACGAAGACGTAGGCTCGATTTTCACAAGAGAGTAAAAACATAGACATTGTTTTAGCTTTCACAAGAGTAAAAAAAGTAGACATATTTATTGTTTGCACAATTTAAAAATCTTGACGTGATTTTAACAAGAGAATAAAAAAGTCCGATAAATTTGATTTGAAAGCGAATAGAAAAGGTAGATATAATTAAAAAAGGTATATATGCGTATTTTGTTTTGTTTGAGAGTTATAAAGACAGGCATAGGTTTAAACTACATAGGAATCAAAAGTGTATAGAGTGTTTTTGGTTTGCACAGGAATTAAAAAGTATCAGTCAGTCTATTGCCATACGTGATACACGCTTTGGTCGATCATGTCTTAGAAGAGACATGACTGACTGAGCAAAAGATTACCCCGCAGTAGTTTGCCATTGCTTTCTGCGGTAGCCAATTGAGATTACAGAACCCAATCTATCCGATTATGTAACTCAAAACTGGAGGAAAAAGACGGATTGTTACTTTTTCCAAGGGTATTTGCGGGTAAGTGATTGCAAGGAATTCAACTGAAATTCGAACTCTGCTCCCCGATTTCTCATTCTGAACCGATATCCACTGCATCACAACGCACATCCGCAAATGTCTAGCAGTATACATCATTAAAAAAGTTGATATACCAGTTTAAATGGCTACATTGTCGCTTAATTTTGCGCATGCGCGTTGTTTGTTTTTGATTTCACCGACTGCACAGTATAGTACTATTTACCTCTTCCCCTCACACTATGGAATGGATGGAACACATAGTCAAAGTTTAATGTGGAGAGCCCGGACACGTACGAGCGGGCAAGTCACAAAAATTGCGCAGTCTCCGCAACCGCCGGTCGCGCTGACCCCAGTGACGAGCACGTTGTCTACCCCTCTAGTGCAATGGGGTGGCGCGCCCTCGGGTCACTATTTCCCGGGATCGGGAATTTCACAGTATTATTTTTCTCAATTGCATGCCTGTTCTTAGACAGATACATAACTGAGCCACACTCTGTCTTCGAGGATAGAGACGCAACTGGCAAGTATAGTAGGGTCCGTTGGGCACTGCCTGTTAAAAAAGAGCGCCATTCACTCCGCCAGAAATTTGGAAACGGCATGCGCTACTAGTTGGCATTCTCGAAACTTGAATACGAGCATTGCAGAGTGTTTGTCACTCTGAGAAGAGGATTTGGAAAGATTTGAATAGGTCTAATGATGATTACGAAGGTATTTAATATGATCACGTAATGGCGACGCTATGCCTTCATTTATCTTTCCACAGGTCCTCAGACTCAACATGGGGGCCTACATCAAGTGCCTTCTGGAAGTAAATGCTGCTCTGAGCCAAGCGAGTGATAGCTGGAATACACTAAGTCTGGCACCATGTTACTGAAGTAGGAGAACCCAGTCATGGCTGAAAAACAATTACTACAGCCACATCATCCTATAAATCTGCCCGCCTATTTCCCAAGACTGCGGCTCCCTCGATTGCGGTGTTGAACGAGAAACCAACCAAACTCCTTTAACAACAAAGATGGACCGAAGACAAAGATTATGGAAGCATTCATTAACTTACACAAAGAGACCGGCCGGAAGAGTTGCAGGAGATTCCAAAGTCGTCTAGAAACCGTGAATGAAGCCAATGGTGATTTTATTGAATAAATTATCTTTTTAATATTTAAAGATATTTTTAAATATATCTGTTAAAATGAGATACTAGTCTAATTTACATTTTTGTGTAATTTGGATGACAATTTATTCATTTCTGAATAGGTCGCTCGCTTTTTTCTTTGTGCAGTTTCGTCTTTTGCACGTCAATACAGACGGCGTATTCTTCATCCCGACCGACAAACCTGCTGTCCAATCGCATAATATGCGTGAAGATATAAGTATATGTATTTTACCTGGTGGCTGTGAGTACAATTCTCGCAATGGTATTAAAATGCTCTGCTCACTAAAACGAGCTGAAGCGTTATTCCTGGAGCGTAGTAAGACGAGGAAATGTGACAGAAGATTGGAATGAATACATTAAAAATGTTTAGTTCGAAAATGTTATGGTTGTCAAAAGGCACCTGAAGATGACCAGATGGTACAGCGACCGAAACGTTGGGAGCAACTATGGTAAATTTGTAAAGTGTTGTAACTGAAACAATTCGAATGGGTTAATTTTTTTAATCAACCCATTCTAAGCAAAGCAGTAAGACGCAAACAGGTACTGAAAGTGAGAGAGAATTAAAAGATTTTAGAAGGAACCGGAAACCCAATTCTAAACAGGAAGCAAAAGATAAACATCTTTTCTTTGTTCAAAAGACCAGTAGGAGGTGAACCGGACGAAGGCGAATCTATCTACTACTACTAAGTAACATTACAATATTATTGCTTCACTTAACGATAGCTTTTCTTTACTTAACAATATATATAGAAGGGAAAAATATTTTTGCAATTAAAAAAAATTAGAATCGCTATTATTTTTGCAACAATAACTTGATATTTATGATCCATTTCCTTTTCATGTAACGTAAGAAAAACTACATAGATGCAATGTAACAATGTAACGTTACAATGTAACAGTTGTAGGAGGAAAAAAAACTATGTAATGTTGCAGAAATGTAGCAACGTTATTTCGTAAGTTTAACAGGTAAGCGACCTTGTCTGGTAGACTGAGGCGTGTGTTTCAAACTCACGGCATGCTGAATACTTGTGACTTTGCGGCAAACTAATATGAGCTTAGTAACATCTAGGGGTTCCGAGCATTACTAGTGAGTAAGGAGTTAGATTCTCACCAAGTGACACGTACTTTGTGACAAACAAAGCTAAGATCAATTCTGTAATGACGAGTTATTTATACTATTCATATCCATATTACTTTCCTCATCTTCGTTGTTATTTTGACCATTGCTTTCTCTAGCCTTCTTCAGGTATATATCGATCTGGGTAACCTGCAGTGAATTCTAAACGGAAATTTTATTTTTAATCTACGGGTGT
This sequence comes from Ascarosepion bandense, assembly GCA_037127315.1. Taxonomy (NCBI): domain Eukaryota; kingdom Metazoa; phylum Mollusca; class Cephalopoda; order Sepiida; family Sepiidae; genus Ascarosepion; species Ascarosepion bandense. The sequence goes on from JBBBDQ010000734.1 coordinate 1,350,174, forward strand.
AGACTGTTCTCGTTCTACTGCTCATGTTTAGTGATATATTGTCTAGTTTTTTATTTTTTATTTACTACTAGTCAATTATTTCTACTGAGTTCAAGTACACTGCCCGGCCCCGGAATTGAACTTACAATTGGTGTTCCGAATTCGGTGACTTAGTAATGACGACTTAGAAGAGCATGATGAGTAGGCGACGTCTCACCGGATATATCTAGGCAGTACAACGAAACATTAAATTATGACGCAACCACCCTCGGTCTTAGAATTATGTTGCGTGCGTTAACTGGTCGTAAGTTAGTCGCATCTGAGTCAGCAGCTGTTCGCTTCCATTCCGCACCCAGGTGATCGAAGATGTCAAATGATCGGTTGAAATTCTTCACTTACTCTGCCACGTTGTGATTTCTGATCTCAGAGAAGCGATAAGGAGCGGCTGAGATGGAAATTATCGCTTGGCTTTGGAAGGATACCACCCACGTAAGGATGGAATTGTAATTAACGCTGATAGGTGAATGTAAAAATTCAACAGAATCGTGTCTCAAAACTTCCAGGATAGCGAAAACCGTAAGCGGGTGATTTAAACCAGATATACAAAGTTAACGTTAAACTTTAATGGAGAGACCTTCTGATCACTTACCACCCCGCGCCATGTTGAAACGGGTAAAAAAAAAAAAAAGACTAAGCAAAAAAACAAAAAAACAAAAAAAAAAACAACAAAAAACAAAGAATACCAAAGAGACGAAAGACTATCTCGGAACGCGTGGAGGGAAAACCCGGAAAAATCCTCCATCTCTCTCTCTCTCTCTCTTTCACACGCTAGTAAATGAACACCGCTTATAAGCAGAACCCCGAGAGGAGGGGGGAATAACGACTGTATTACTTCTGACAACAACGAACATAACTGTAGTAATTTGCAGACTGCGAAAAAAAGGTGGATTGTATTTTCTTTTATATTTTTTACACTCTCTCTCTTTTGCTAGACAACATGCAATATAATTATTAGTTCACATAGATTGGCTTTCGCTACTATATTGTTATCTTTTTGTTCTTGTATGTTTCCCTTATTTCTGCATATGCACCCAACCGCATCTTGGTTTTCAGTTGCCAAGGAATGCAGCACGAAGACGACCACCCGTTTTTTCTGGTCCTTAACTTCTCTGGGATGAAAAAGCACAATGTGGAGTAAGAGAATCGAGCATGTGAGCAATGATGAGGTTTTGGAAAGGATGGAAACGAAAAGGAAATTAATACTGAGCATCGACAAGAAACAGCTAAAATTCCTGAGGCATGCAATGAGGAAGGAGGGATTGGAGATCAATACTAACAGGCCAGATAGAGGGAAGGAGAGACAGGGGAAAACAGCGACCTTATTGGCCTGAGCAGGTTGATGGCAGAACGGGAGTTGCGTAGTGTAACAGAAGAAAGCGTGCTAAGAGTCACCAAGGATAAACAGACGTGGAAGCCATGATCTCCTACGTCTTGAAAGGACAAAGCACATAGAAGAAGAAGAAGAAGAAGAAGATGCTTATCAAAGTATTCAAGTAGTATTTAACAATGCTATGTTACCCTGATTGTCCATGTTCTGAAGCGATACGGCACAGAAGTAACATCTTCAGAATTTTGATGCTTACCAATCTATTTAAGGAGTAATAAAATTAATTTTAGAAAGCACACATTTGCTTCAAGCAGTAGTTAAACGTTTGCTTTCTTTTCTCCAACAATCAGGAGATTTATTATCGTTTGATTATCAAATGATATTGAAACATATGATGTCATTAATATAATCTAATTTATAACCCAAACTACCTACAAGATTCAAGCGATCCCGGCTCTGTTTAGATTTTTATTCTTTTTGTAACTGTATTTGTTCTGTCTATTTTTCCTGTTTCTACGACTCCATGAACTGAAGCACGCTACTAGGTTGGCATCTAGGTCCCACCACTTTACCATTGAAATTTGAAGTTAAATGTAACCCCATTTCTACTACAAGAATTTGTTTCCTCACACTTTCCATATGAGACTTCCTTCTGTTTAATTGCTTCCTTTATAGCTACTGTTTCCAAGAATTAAATGCAACGTCTTCTTGAATCCTATACATTTTTATCCTTTCTTGGACACACTTTGTATCCAGTCTTTTCTTCGACTCTAAACCCCTGTGGACTGGTGGTGGTCTCGACTTGCTTGGAGTGAAATGATTAAAAAACGAAAAAAAAAAACAAAAAAAAACAAAAAACAAAATAACAAAACAAAGCAAAGTGACCATATTTCTCCTTCACTATTCCTGTTCATGAACAAATGGACATTGTTTATAATTTTATCCCTCCTTCAGTCTACCCAGTCATTTCTCTTATTGCAACCCCCTGCACACTAGTGGAGGTCCCGCATGAGAGGAAATGATAAAAAAATAGAGAAAAGATTATAGAGTGATTTCTCGTTGCCTTTTTACGGTTCATGATTCATAGTTTTCTTTCATATTTTTTGTGGATGCTATTCTCTCAATCTTTAGTCAGACTTTAGAGGAGTCCTCTGGAAAGTTTTCAGGATCCTTCCCAAAGAAAAGGTTGCCTTCCAATGCTAAACATCCCTGTCTTTGCTGCTATTTAAACCGTAGCCAAAGGTAGAAAAGGAAGCTTCATAATTTTCTTAAAGTGAAAGTGAAAGCGAAAGTAAACGCAACAGATTTCCCCGGAATTTGAGTTCAACTCATTGATTCGGTTTTCCGTGCCAGTAACCGTTACATTGCCAAATTATTCTTTGTAACCATTTATAATACTTTTTTTCACTGATTTTCAATTAACCACGTTGAGATTGATTTTTGAAACTTGTTAAAATAAATTTCAGGTAAAAAAATTTTCAAATTTCAAAGTTTAATCAAAACTTTTTTCTTTGCTGCTAGAAATATTGAATTTGTGAGTGAAGGAAATAATTACAGCAAATCGAGACAGAGGTGGAATAATGGTAAGGTAGGTAAGCAGTAATAATAATAAAAAACTTTCCTAAATAAACTGAGTTCAAATCATGTCGTCGAAATTGTCGAATATTTCTGGCTCTCATCTTTCAGACTAAAAACAAAAACTTTAGAAATCTTTCGAAAATTTACCATTCATTCATGCATTCAATACTGTTGCCATATGTGTTCGAGTGTTCTTGATATTCATCTCGAAGTTCTCGACAAAATCCAAAGAAATGTCTGCAATGTGAGGGATCCTAACTTGGTATCGCGACTTCAGTCACTTTCTCACCGATATGATGTGGCTTCTCTCTGTATTTCCTACAAATATTTTCATTTTCCTGATGAGCTTTTTTCTTTAGTGCTACAATCAAACGAATTTAATCTAGGTGGGCATCTAGGTTCAATGCTTATAACGTTAAAATAGTTATACGTAGACGTCACTTCTACTCCAATAGTTTATTTTCTCGTTATTTCCTGCCCGTGGAACTCCTTTTCACTGAACAACTTCTCTAATAGCTACAATCTCCATAGGTTTAAATGCTATCACAATCGCCATCTTCTATCTACTTGACGTCCATTTTTTATCCTTTCTTGGACAGTCTTATTGTTCATTTTAACTCCTGTGGACTAGTGGCGATCTAGTTTGCTTGAGGTGAAATGATTAAAAAGACGAAAAAAGTAGCGATGTTAATCGTCCATTAATCCTGTTCATAAACAAACGTGTGTTGTACATATGTCTCTAGAGATCATGCTCAAATGTTTAAGATTCTGCTAATCTTATGACAAATACACTGAAATATGACGTCATCAGCGCAAGAGAGATAAATTCTTATTATTTTTTATTACAGTAATAAAAGCAGATATGTTAAAAGAAAATTTACATCAAATAAAAGAGGTAACCAAAAATATGTCTTACCATTGTTTGTTTAGTAGCATATAAACCTTTATGTGTTATTTAATCTAAATATTTTGAACACAATCTTTTGGCTTCAACTACGACTGTAGTTTTTGTAATTTTACTATAAATAGGTATTATTGGTAATTTTGTTTACTTAAAATGAGTTGCTGTTATTTTCTATAAAAAAAGTAATTCATATTTCATAGTTGTTTGTTTTTGTTTGAGAGTTCACTGTTTGCTGGGACACTAACGGGTGCTGCCACCAAGGGTCTGGGTGGACCCGAGAACAGCAACATTTACAAGGTGGTTCCACGTTTTTCAAAACCTGTAATTTTCTGATCGGAGATGTTGCTGTAGGATATAATATTATAATAAAGGGCAAACATTATCGTAAATTAGCAATACAGGAATATGATCGCAATTAAAACCAGCTAAAATGGCCCATCATTCTTCTTTCATCAGAGCAACAATCGAACAATCGAGGACAAATAAGAAATAAAATATGCACAGCGTCTGAAAATTGCACAGCCCTAAACTAATGCTATATACAAACAAAAATATAAGATTAATGGCTAATTAAGCTCGCTAAAATATTCCTGTTTATGGAGAGATGGTTGGTAGGACTTAATATATATTTATAATACAGCATTTTGTAGAAAAATATCAAAATCTGTGAGTGTTATTTCCTTAGAAGAAAAGAGTTAATCACAAATATAGACGAATACACGCAACAAATTATATATACACAGATTGATATATAGCAATATGAAAAGAATAAATGTATTTTAACAATAATGAAGGTCTTAAAAGAAGTGACTTTTCTTTTTATTATTCTTCTACTTTTTATTATTGTACTTGTTAATGCTATTGTTACAGTTAATATTATTACACTTTTTGTTGTTATTATTGTTGCTATTGCTATTATTATTATTATTATTATTGTTATTATTATTACTATTGCTGTTGTTATTGTTATTATTGTTATGGCTATATTTGTTAATATTGTTGCTGTATTTGATATTGTTGTTATTGTTGTTGCTATATGTTTTATTATTATTTTGCTATTATTATTGATTTTGGTATTGTTGTTGTTATTATTAAGATTATTGTTGCTGATACCATTACTATTGTTGTTGATACCATTATTGCTGTTATATTTATAGTTGTTATTGTTATTATTGTTATGGCTATATTTGTTAATATTGTTGCTGTATTTGATATTGTTGTTATTGTTGTTGCTATATGTTTTATTATTATTTTGCTATTATTATTGATTTTGGTATTGTTGTTGTTATTATTAAGATTATTGTTGCTGATACCATTACTATTGTTGTTGATACCATTATTGCTGTTATATTTATAGTTGTTATTGTTATTATTGTTATGGCTATATTTGTTAATATTGTTGCTGTATTTGATATTGTTGTTATTGTTGTTGCTATATGTTTTATTATTATTTTGCTATTATTATTGATTTTGGTATTGTTGTTGTTATTATTAAGATTATTGTTGCTGATACCATTACTATTGTTGTTGATACCATTATTGCTGTTATATTTATAGTTGTTATTGTTATTATTGTTGCTGTTATTAGTATTATTGCTACTATTGTTGTTTTTTTGTCATTAATTTTGTTGTTGTAGTTATTATTATTCGATGCACCCAACGAAAGTGGCTATAAAATATATAGTCAAAATATATAAAATATATAGTCAATATAATATAAAATATATAGTCAAATTACTGTCTGTTGACCGTTTACATTTCGCTTGGTTTATCTAAAAGTTAATTCTTTTTCTATATCCATTCCACTCGCCTTGAAAATTGTTCCACATGAATCGACGGGAAAATGATTTTTTAAATCGGTTCCTCAGCAGTGAGAGTTAATTCGACTGCTTCACTTGAGATTATCGCCTCCATTTTTATAGAGATCTATCAGGCAGCTATTTTTGCTTTCAACCATTTTTTTGTTTTGCTTTTAATGACTTTTACAAAAGAATTACATGTCAATATTTTCGTATACGTTTAACTGCTTGCGGATAATTACAGGTCTTATAATGGAATCTGAAACAAACAAACAAACAATATATATATATATATATATATATATATATATATATATATATATGTGTGTGTGTGTGTGTGTGTGTGTGTGTGTGTGTGTTTCTATCAGGAAATTATATACATACGCGAATATAGGTTCGCATATGTTAACTTGAAATGATTAATGTGCACGTTTACCTGTCTGTAAAGTGAAGTGTAACCGTGAAGTGTAACCGTCGTTTAGAGTTCGAATTCTTCAAGGGGTTTTGTTCACTTTCGTCTAGATAGCTTCATGAAGTCGATGAATCCTGCTATTCTTATTCCCGACACTGCTTTAAGTTAAATAACTGGAAAGAATGGGCTTTTAGTTTGCAACAAATGTAGGACGAAGACTAAACTGAACCCAGAAGCATTTTTTAAAAATAATGTTCACAAGGCCCAAGAGTCACTCAAAGTAGAGAAAAGCACGGTAAGAGATAAGAGTGTAGTTCATAAGAATACGTAGGGGTGGATATTTAAATAGTTTAAGATTGTTATAGTCTGAGAAGCATTCTCATGTGAGACGTTTCACAAAGTAATTATTCATGGGGAAAATCTCCTTGAGCTGATCTTACCAAAGGTGATTTTTCCAAGCATAAGCTAAAATTATGGAGGATCTAGGAAAAATAGAACTCACTACTCACTCGTAACTGTTCTAGCAAGAGAAGCTTGCTGGTCATTACACCACCAGGTTGTGCCTTTAAATCTTCACCAATGGAATACATAGGGGATGAGGGTGGTTCGATACAATGTGCGTCGCTTTGAATGTCTTATCCGTGGAATTTATATCCGGTGGAACTAATGAATATAGTTTGTCTGAACACGTTCCATGGAAACAGCGATAGAGTACCGGCAATCTTACAATATTATATCTGAGAAACGCTTGTAGGTTGGAACATAATTCCTCATCCACAAAGTGGGAAGAAAATACAGCGTGACTTTAGATTCGAATATCAGCAGATGTATTTATCCAATGGCACATATTTCTTGATTTCCTCAGATACATATGCATGTAAAATAACTTGATTTGTCAGTGCCTTGTAGAGAACGTGGAAACTTTTCATTAATGAGGATTTTATAATTCCTTAACAATGACTTTAAGAATACTACTACTAATAATACTACTACTAATAATAATGAGAATAAGTATAATACAACACATTCAGTAGCTGGGAACGAGCTAGTGAAACTCATGTGGGATATAAAAATCTTGACTGACAAGCGCTTAAAGAGCATAACAATATTCACCTTTATACTGGTTTCTCGTCTTTTGAACAGGTGTAGAGGTTTATCCTATGTTTCCTGTTTAAGTTTGGGTTTCCTGTTTCTTCTAAGGTTTACTTGAACTTTATACTTTCTAATGTCTCCGTTTGAATACTGAAATTTTATTCAGTATTTATTTTTCTATTTTGATTTATTTTTCCTATAATAAGAGTAAATATGTTCATCTATCATCCACCTCAGACTCTTTCCTAGTCATCAGAACATCATTCTCTTACCCTCCAAGGGAACATTTGCATTTAGTGGCATTATCACCTTGCTTGCAATGAAATTGCCTTGATATCCCACATATACTAAAACTCAGCTAGGAATGGACCCTGATAAACGTTCTGGTACCTTCTATTAAGAACATTGTGAAGGAAGTGAAGGCGAAAATACAGAAGTACCAAGAGTCTGTACTGTCAAATCAAAGAAATCTTGCAAGCAGCATATTGTCCAATTTGTGGTCGGCGCGCTCAATACTATTTCCAGGAAACTTTCTGTCTCATAGGACATCACCCTGAGAATATCTGTCATTACTGAGACTGATGGCATCACTGCTCGGAATAACTGCAGTGACTAAGATCTAACATATGACTGTCATCATCAGAACGAAACGTCATAATGTTGAAGAGAAAAACAAATGCTAATAATAATAAAATGATAATATTCATAGCAAAAGGACAGAAGCATTTAATAGAATTAAATTACAATAAATTAATTATTGATTATGGAAAAATGCAGATGTAATCATAAATACCTATACATTGCATGGATCGGTTATGGGAAGGTGATAGACACCAAAACATTGAATAGATAGGTTAAGGGAATGTCATAGACATCTAAATATTGCATAAATCGTTTATGTGGATGACCATAGACATCTAAAATTTGCATGGGTAGATGATTATTAGGCCATAGACATCGCAGCTTTGCATGTATCAGTTATGGAAAGGTCATAGACAAATTATCATTGTATAGATCGTTTATGGGAAGGCCATAAACACCAAAACATTGCATGAATTTATTATAGTAGGACCATAGTGATATAAACATTGCATGGAGCAGTTATAGGAAAGTCATAGAAACTAAACATTGCATGGATCGGTTATGGGAGGGTCATAGACATCTAAACGCTGCATTAGTCAATAATAAAAAGGCTATAGACATATGGATCGGTTATGAGAAGGTGATTGACAACTAAATATTCTTTGGATCGGTTGTAGGAAGGTAATAGAGATCCGAATATTGCATGGATCGGTTATGGGAATATCATAGACATATGAACGTTACATTGATCATTTATTTGAAGGTCATAGTCATCTAAAAATTGCATGATTATGAGAAGGCTATAGACATCTTAACACTGCTTGGGCCGATTTCTAGAAATCCGAAAACATGTAAACATTGCATGGATCGGTTATGGGAAAGCTTTAAACACCTAAACATTGCATGAATTGATTGTAGGAAGGCCATAGACATCGAAACATTGCACCAAGATGAGGCGTATAGAGACTTATGATCCAAGAGTTATTTAGTAAAGAACTTAGAACCATACTCCATGTAAGAACAAATGCAATGCAATAAATTGACCTTAGTTCTAGTCATTTGATTATGACTATAGTAATACCAATAACTTTATAATTTACTAGTATTGCCAATAATAAAATTATGAAATGGAATGTAACTTAAATAAAGAAAATGTATCCCAAATTAAGAAATTGAATCACTTGCTATAATATGCACCACCCCAAGGCAGATGCTGACCTTTATTAAACCTAATAAAGATGCTAGAATTAATTAAATGTTATAAAAAGTTAAATTCAAAATACACTATTACTTCTATATGCCATGTCTCTTAAAAACGATCATGGCATTGGTACAAATACGAAATAAATAATAAATAGTATTTCTATAATTACACATAATTTTATAAACCAATACATTTTGATAAAAGCTGCCGATTAACTAAGTAAAACTGCAAAGTATTTAAATGTGTCTAGTTCTGTTATCATTTTTATTACTCTTGTTTAGTCGTTAAGTTTTGGCAGCATGCTTACCAAGTAAAGTTAAGATGCAATTATTTTTTTCGTACTAAAAGAAATCGTTGGGGTCGTCGACATGTCCATCATTCTCCTCCATCTGTCGTGATCGTGGACCAGACTCTGGCTATCCGTCAATGATTTCTTGGTGTGCATATCATATGGTGCGTTCTGGGCATTTTAATCTGGTGGATCCCATCCTTCTCCAGGTTAGACCACAGTTGATGTCTTTCAATTAGGTTGTTCGCCTCTGTCGCGAACACATGGCCTTTATTTAAAGAATCCTTCCCTCCTGGTTGGTGACGAACGTCGAGGAGGTCCTTCACCCAGTTTTTTCGTGTTAACAACCCCCTCATGTAAATTTATCACGTCAGCTGAAGCGGTTTACTGGGGCGTTGTAACTTGGAGCCATCACCTGAGGGATTTAGGAGATGTTTGATGACCAGTGATACCCAGGATACACATAATGACACTCAGTTTGAAAACGCTATACCAGGCACGAGTCCAAATTATTATTATTTATTATCGCTTCTTCCGCAAAACCTTGCATTATACAGGCGGATTGAAAATGAACTCCCTATTTTATGTATGAGTAGTCAGTCAGGCTCGGAACGAGAAGCCGGGGAGCCGAGTTCGAATTCCAGTTGAATCCATTGTATTCACTTACGCGCAAATACCCTTGGGAAAGGCATTAATCCTTCTCTTCCTTTCAGTTATGGGTTAAATAGCAGGACAGATTGGGTTCTATAGCCTTCCGTCTTCCAGTCTACCGCAGAAAGCAATGGCAACCTACTGCGGGATAATCTTCTGCCCAGACAGTCATGTCTCTTTCGAGACTTGATCGCCCAAGCGTGTATCACGTATGGCACTTAATTGACTGAGTCAGTCAGGAGTCTTGACTTAACACCCTGTGACTTTTTTCCTCAGAGTTTGTTAAAGGAGCAACTCTACTGTGCCAAACCAAGACTTTTTGACAGCTTGAAGGACAAATACAATAAGTTATGTATACCACAAAAATTTCTAGTGAAATCAGCTGACGAATGACTTGAGTAGCTTGTAGCGAAATCTATCGTTTCTATCGTTTCTATCGAATTTTAAATAAAACCTCATTCTAAATGCTCTCCTCTCATATTCATTTCCAGGTGCTGTAAACTTGGGTATGCGGGAAGGGTAATGGATAATAGCTGGGAATTATTAATCGGAGAGTTGAGTTCCAATTCCAGTTGGGTTCATTGTATTCACTTGCATGCAAATACCCTTGGATAATGTATGAATTATCCTATTCTTCCCTCAGCTATGTATTCATTAGTAATACACGTATCCCTAAAAATAATTCTAAAAATATTTTCTGGTTTCAAATAATCTGCAAAGAGGTGATAAGCCATAGATAACGAATGAAAAATGAAACATTTTGATTTTCAAGTATAATACAGTTTGTTTTTTATATCTAATTTAGTATGTTATCTTGAATGTAGTCTGATTCTCACGTCAAATTCAGTCTATTATGCTTAATTCTGTCTGTCATATCAATTTCAGACTGTTTCTCACGCAGTATTAATTCCATGATATATAATTATGTTTGTCATATCTAATTCAGAGTTACTAACGCCTAATTCAGTCTTTTTTTTACAGATAATACAGTCTGTAAATTTTAATCTTTTTTGTTAAACTAAATTCAGCCTGTTCCTCACGTCTAATTCAGTATGTTATGTGAAATACTCTGTCACATCTAATTTAGTCTGTTTCGTATCTAATTACGTTTGTCATATCTAATAAGTCAGATTGCCATGTCTAATTTAGTTTATTATGAATTAATATTTTACAAGGGTTCAAAATATGAGCACTGAATCAGTCTACTTGACATAGATACTGACCATTTTATTGAGCACTTTATATTTTGACAAGGGAGTATTGTTAATCCATCGTTCACTCATTATAACCCGAAAGCAGTTCGAGGCTTTCTTTATACCCTTGTAAATTCAAAACATTATTTCTGACAATATTACGCATTTATTTTGCCTTAATAATCAGCATTTTCCCATCTTTATCTTGTGTAATCTGCGGGTTTTCCTTTCACAGTGTTTAATACCGGAATCAGAAAAAAAACAAAAAACAAAACAAAACAAAAAACAAAACAAAAAAAAAACAAAAACATAAAACAATCCATCTTGATGGTTTGATGACAGGATTTGATTGAATAAATATCAATTGATCTAGCGTTTGATATTCATTTGTTGGAGGATGCTTGCTGAACTTTTGCTCAAATGATGTATACCTTTCATGTAAATTAGGGGAAATAAGTGAATAAATAATTGTAAAGTAAAGAAAATAATTGAGTCTTTCATCGAATTAAGGTAACGGGGGACACAAAGTTAGAATTGAAATGTAGACATATATATATATATATATATATATATATATATATATATATATATATATATAGATAGATAGATAGATAGATCGATAGATATAAGTGCGTGTGTGTGTGTATACAACCGCCACAATTTTTCATTACCACTCATGATAACAGTTAAAAATAAAGTTGAAAAACGGACCAACAGGTATCGAACCTCGTTCAACAGAGTTAAATTGAGGTTAATATAGAAATAATCATCAATAAAGGAAATGGGCCATATTTAGAAAAAATTATTTGATGCAAATGAGTTAGAGGCCAAATATATGATACATCTGTTTACGTAATGAAGGTTTAAAAGATGAAATACAGATGGCTTCTAACACTTTAAGGTGGTCATTTGAGTGGGACAAACTAAAGATGGAGGATGCGTTAGTTTTGTATTAAGTTCAGTGATGTGCGCTTTTTATTTGTTGTAGGTTAATTTTTTGTGTGCGTGTATCTACGTGTGTATATTTGTGTAAGTGTGCCCGTGATTGTACGTGTTTGTATATGAACATGTGTAAAACGCCATTTTATTTTTTCTTTTCATAATTTTAATGATCTTTGTACCATATCACTTTATCTTTGCATTCCTTTTTTTCTCTTTCAAAACTGTGTCAAACGCTTTATATATATATATATATATATATATATATATATATATATATATATATATATATATATCAGCCATAAATAGACAAACATTTTTATTTTTATTATTACTTATGATGATTATTACTTATGATGATTAATATTTAAAAAATGAACTTGACAAACAGACCAGCTAACCGATTTCGAACCTCGCTCAACAGAGCTAAATCGAGCTTAATATAGAAATAATCATCAATAAAAAAAGAGGAAATGGGTAATATGTATGAAACAATATTGTTTAGAAACTTAGAGACTAGTTGGAGGGCAAATATGCTATCATTCTGCAGACACAATGAATGTTTTAAAGATTATATATATACACACATATATATATATATATATATATATATATATATATATATATATATGGCCTTCAGCACTTTGAGATGGTAATTTGAGTGGGAACTACTAAGAATGGAAAATGAGTTCGCAGTGAAATTAGCGGCACAGTTATGGTTATTTATTAGATGTTCAGCGATGGAAAAAACCTGCATGTATCTGACAAAAATACTTCAAATTTCGGATTTTTGTCGGCATATGTTAGTTTATTCCCGCATCCAGTTTTTGAGTTGTTCTATGTAGCGCGAACCACAACTACATTTAAATGAATAAATCAAATAACTATTATGATGTGAAGGGAGAACGTTTTTCCGTATAGAAGAAAAGACGCGTTTGGCAGAAAAAATACACGAGTGTAAGGAGCACAATAACAATGTCAGATTGCCAAAGAAACCTTTGAAACCTATCATATCCATAACTGATGCTACCAGCCAAGCAAGGCGTAGGAACACAGAATATCTTTGAACTGTAGCCTGTTTCACTTTATTGAACATCAGAAATATGTTCTTAATTACTGACTGAACAATACACATTGGATAGGCATTGTTATAGATAGTGGTGGTAATAAAATTAAGTTCATGATCCAACTTGGTCTTAGGAGAGATCATTAAAGTCCTATGAGTAGGGGCCTTAATTAAATTAATTTTAAGTTTTATGGAACAGAAAGAGTCCCATCTGGTATACAAATCAGTAAATGTTGGTTTTCGATAAACAGAAGTAAGAAAACCGGAAGAAGATTTGCTAACCAAAACATCAAGAAAGGTAAGAGAAGAATTAATATCTTTTTCTCGTGTAAATTTTAGATCTGGATGCATAATATCAAAGGACCAAAGAAAATGGTCCGCTTCAGCCTCCTCATTAAAGAAACAAAATGTGTCATCCACATAACGAAAGTAAACGTTAGGTTTATTAAATTTAGATAACAAACTTTCTTCCTGGAATCTAACGATCTTTGCTAAAATGGGTCACATAGGGGAACTCATTGAAGCATCATCAATTTGCCTGTACATGGCGCCGTCAAAACTAAATCAAAACTTCAAGCTCGGAAGAATTGTTAGACTGAATATATGGGCGCCTGGCCAAGTTGTTAGAACGTTCGAACCTCACCATAGTCGATTTGTCAGGAAAATGACTTCTTGATATCATCGGACTTGCAGGAGGCAATTCCAGCGTGCAGCACATTTAGAAAGAGTCTATAAAGCATACTACGGGTTGACCCAAATCTTGTGAGTGAAAATCGGTAGACGACTCTCAGAGCCGTCGATGGTTGGGCTAGTTCTAAATCACAAGTCTTCGTGACCGAGGGTTTGAGCCTAGATGCTAGATAATGCGCTCTCTCTCAGAAACTGTAACTAAGGTCTGCTTAGCATAGTTGGAGTAGAAACCACAGGTGGGCTCTGTGAGTGTTGAACAAACACAAGTGTGCCAGAGAAGGCGTCTACAAGGTGGATTAGCAAGCTGCCTCGGTAGACAAGTAACCTCGAATACGAGTGGCCAGCCATTATATATATATATATATATATATGTATATGTGTGTGTGTGTGTTATTAAAATAGTATAATGAAAGCCTGAAACGTTTCAAAGTTTATAATTACAAATGATGTATGCAAATAGAGGAGATATTTGATCAAATAGATAATTTATTTAGCCATTCAAGGCCACATCAGATCTAAATTGAAAGGGAGGTAAATATGTAAATGCGTATTTGTGTTTGTTTAAATAAGTAATGGACCTTATTACTTTTTCTCTAACCTGGCGTTCATCGGGGAAAAAAAAAAGAAGACTTAAAAAGTGTTAATTTTAAAAAAAAGTCCAAATCAGTTTTTGTCACATTTCCCGGCTTCCATTTTTTCTTATCGGAATAGCTCAAAGTAAAGGAAATTTTATAGCCTTTTCCGAAATGAGTATATATATATATATATATATATATATATATATATATTAGGACTTTGAAAAAGTTATCGCTGATTTTTCATGAAAACTAATGCTTAATTTACAAAAATTATTAACTAGCATCTAAACCAATCTCTGCATGTCATTTCCGACAGAGCACGGTCGCCGTAAGCCTCAACAAGAATTTCTGTGTACTTCAGCAGTAGATTTTTTTAAATAAAGTAGTGCAGTAAAATTGCCTGCAAATACACTTTCGTTGGCCCGAAATTCGACATGTTTAACACTACGAAAAACCAAGTTCTTCGCACTTTGGCGAAATAACATACACTGAATTTCAAGATTGTAGTACTTCCTTATTGATGTTTTATCATCTGAAACTTCACGCACGCAGCTCTAAGAAGGCGATCTTTTGGAAAACATCTGTCACGTGGATGAATAAGGAATCCTTAAGCAAAAATAAATATACACCTAAAATAATGTATTTTTATTTCCTGTTCTGGCGACACTACCACACACACACACACAGACACACAGACACACAGACACACACACGCATACATACACTCTCTCTCACACACACACACACACACACGCACACACACACACATATATATATATATGTATATAAGTGAGATTGTAAAAATTATACACGTGTCAAAAAGCCTTACTCGAAAACTATCGAAAGAAGGAAAAAAATGGTTTTAAAAATGAAAGAGCTTAGTACATGGACGCCAGTCAAAAGGATTCGGATCGAGATCAGCACGAAGCCCAAAGAAAAAAACCCGATGCGAGTAATCAACTAACAGAAAGCACTCAAGCTCAAGCACTCAACACCTAATGAGCCAGACGGACCTACCTAGGTTTCACCTAAACGGATCATCAGGGAAAGCTGGTTAACGAGAAAACGAAAAAACGACATATAAGAAGGAAAATAAGACAACCCTTGTGACCATCAAAAGAGACACTAAACACAAGGGCGGGTAGTAACAACTTTATTGCAAAAAATATTTTTAAATTTAAAATTTGTAAATTTTTAAATTATTAATAGAGGGGTGAAAAGCAAAGACGAAAACAGAAAGATACAAACCCATGATACAGAAACCTAATACAGCAACCAGGGCTTCCTATGCCTGCATTTATTTAATATTTCATTCTTGGAATTCAATAGATTATGAGTTTGTTTATATAAAGCTATAGCTAGTTTTTCTTCTATACACAGACCACAAAATTGATGGCCTGCTTTATATTTAGCGCATCTCTTCAATATCTCCCATTTCAAAATAGAGTCTTTATTAAGTTCTTGTTTAATGGTCCATACGCGAGTGGATAAAATAGTGCTATGTTTATACTTTTCATTATTAAAGCTACTAGTATGATTCTAATATCTTTTTTAAAAAAATTATCTTGAGTAGCTCCTATGTATACTTTGAGGTCAGTGTCCTCAGAATTCTTATAAATTTTAACTCGATAAACTACGCATTCTTGCTGACATCTACCCTGTAAGGGACAACTATTCTAAATCCTACAATTACAACTTCTAGTATCAGTACGCGTATCAACTCTAACTTTTTTCTTATTCAGTCAACTAATGATTTTCTCCAAATTAGGCATACAACAATAATTAATTTTAACGTTGTTTTTGTTAAATATTTGATACAACTTATTATCTTTACCAAAACCTTGCTCTAATAGATTAAAAAACTTTTTGCCGATTTTCGTTTTTACCGCTAAACTGAACGGGGAATTAAACCATAAAATGTTCCTACCTCTATTTTTTACCGTTTACTTCTCTTAGTGCCCGTATATACTAATTTATCTTTATGCCCACACCTAGTTACGGCATCTTGGTATACTTTTTTATGAACATCGAAAATATTTTTACTGATGAATTGTATGATAGTCTATGAGATATATTTTAGCAATACCCCTCACAATGTGTGCGGGGTGGTTAAATTTAGTGTTTACATATTGGGGATCTTGATTTTTTTCATGTATGGGGATATGGTACCATTCAGCAAATTTAGCGTAATATTTAAATAAGTAACCACTTTTAAATTAATTTCCACATCCAAATTAAATCCATACTTTTTAAAAAAACAATACAGTTTTTTGCGTATAGTGTCACACTTTTGGGGATTACTGTTTTCAACTATGATTAATCCATCATCACGGTATAAACCGCGGTTGTTTAAATCTATGTACTCATTAAGCCTATAAAGCAATAAGTTCCCGATTGATTCTGATACCTCTGCACCGTCATACGCTCCTATGGGGTTATCAAAACTATTTATGTCATCTTTTTTATCTATAAAATATTAATATGGTATAATAACGTTTTCCGGCAATGCCTAATAACGTCTATTTTTTGATCTGAAATTTCACTAAATTCCTTAGCAAAACTAATAGCCACGTTAAAAGTTTTTTTCGGAGATAGATGGGTAATACTCCTTAATATCAAATTTAATCATTATTAGATTACCACTTTTTTATATTTGTAAAGATCCTTAACGATTTGCATACCTTCTGTAAAATAACCTTGCTTATCCAACCTAATTCTGTTTTAGTAGTGTTCAGTAACCTATATTCCGCGTTGTTAGGAAAGTTGCTCTTATGATCTTTTACTGTTATAAAACAATGTTTCAAATTTAATTTTTCAACTCGATTGTATAACTCGAATTTACCGACTACAATACTAGCTTCTTCGTTGAATTGAGTCTCTATGTCAATTGGGGCTTTTTTATAGTGTTTATGAAATGCTTCTTATACTTATTAGGACTCATTTTATATAAATATCTCGATTTGTCGGCTTTAACATAGATTTTTTTTACTCCCCTTTATCTCATTAATGTTAGCATTAATTTTATGCTGTACTTTATTGTTCCTAATCCCTCTATATTTTAGTTTTTTAATCATGCCAATAAACTCAGCCTCAAATTTATCTAGTTCCTTAATATGTGGGGGATGGGCATAGGTTTTGAATCCACAATTATCCTTAGTTTTTTGTGATTTAAATTGTTTAGATAGAAGTACGCTTTCCATCTTATATTTGCAATACACGTCCCTATTTTCCTTAATAAACATAATTCATGCATATGACGGTCAGAAATGGGTATATTATTAAGTGAACACCCTAAATCTATGCGTTCCATCTTATTTGATTTAAACAGTGCTCGATAAACTAACCTTGAGCTATGATAAGTGATATTGTAAAAATTATACTCGTGTCGAAAAACCTTCCTTGAAAACTATCGAAAGAAGGAAAAAAATGGTTTTAATATATATATATATATATATATATATAAATAAAACCACGTGGCGGAATTGCTAGTCCCCAAGCATAAATCAATTTTTTTTTTGCAGTAAAACTACTACTAATACATTTCTTATAAGAACAAAAACATTTTCATTGTAAAATTACTTGCAATACATTTTCATTCAATATTTATATTTTTATGTGTTTTGTGCATATAGTATACCTAATTTTTATGCATTTTGCGTATATAGTATAGCTACATTTTATTTGTTTTGCATATATAGTGTAGCTAATTTCTATGTTTTGCATGTATAGTATAGCTAATTTTTATCTTTTATGTATATAGTATAGCTAAATATAATGTGTTTTGCGTATATAGTATAGCTAATTTAATTCAGATTCTTTCTTTTCTTTCCTTCACTTATGTTATTAAATATACTGCATTGTGATAACAGAAAATACACCAAGAATGGCGAAATATTACAAGAGGCAGAACACAAATGTGTTGCACCAACCGACCATTACCTTTCACAATAGTTTCTCTGTTAATTCACCCCAAAATAATAATTCACTTCTAAATAAAAAAAAAATATACTTAATAAAATTGACACAAACTCCTTTATTTGAATCCTTTTAGGTAGATCTTTTTGATCGTCCTAAATGTGGGTGAATCTAGAGCGCTATTTCTAAGTGTGTGGTCTACATTCGCACTCACCCCGATAAACACATTAGAAACAGAGTTTTTTTCTTGCTTTTTTTTAATTGTAAACACATTCTTGAAAGTACTTCAAACATCATCCACACCTACGAAATGAGAATAAGTCACCGAGTTTTGGTAGTTTTTTTTATTCTGAGGGTTGGAGTTGTTGCGAACAATAAGCTAAACATAGCCGCGAAATTATACACAAAAGATATCGAAGTGGCAATGAGTCATTGCAAATAATATAAATATATAATTGTATAATAAAAAATAATTCTAACTTTATTTTGTAAGTATAAATCTGATAAATAAAAACGGAAATCATTCATGACTCAGTAAAATAGAATTTGATTATATTGTATACTTGATTAGTGTCCTTTACATATATATATATATATTTTTTTTTCTACTTAGCAATAACAAAATGATTGGTAATAAGAAAGAGAAAATACTAATTTGGATTTGTACCTCTTTTTTAGGCCCATCAGCAAGAAATAACTAATTATGGACAAGTGTTTAGATGATGGTATAATTTTCTTTTATTTTTTCTCTCTCTCTCACTCTCTCTCTCTCTATCTCTCTCTCTCTCTCTCTCTCTCTATATATATATATATATATATATATATATATATATACTGAGTCAATCCTTTTTAACAGGTAAATAATCACGAGGTCACCGAGACCTCTTCTGTAGCATGATCGAATGGTTTACGAACAAGAGTCTTCAAGATTTCATTGCTTTCCTTATAGTTCACTCCCGTAATTTCCAGGAAGGCAAGGGGAAGAAGCGAAATATTAGCACACTTTCATTACACTCAGCTGTTATTTCTTTCTTCTTTTATCTGTATAGATCATTTGCCACCCATTTTTGTAGGCAGGGAAATATTGGGTTGAGGAAGCAATAATTAGTGGAGTCAAAGTTAATTTTTTTTTGTTCTTACCTAGAAGCAATTTTAGTTATTGAAGAAAAAAGCTATGAGTTTCTCACCTGTAATCTCTTACATGTTATGTATGGTACTTGATTTAATAGCTTACAGATTGTTGCCAAAGTATCACTGTCACCTATCATGTATATATATATATTTTTCCTTTAATCCGAAGTGGAAGAGTAGGAAGGTAAATTCCAAGAACCTGATCCTAATCAATATTAAAAAAATTTAACATTAAAAAGCGATGCAGGCAGAGAGCTCAATGTATTAAGAATACAGAGCCAATATAAATTAGAGAAAATTTTATAAAGATAGACAAATAAATGAGTTAAATTACATTTTTAAGGTTAAGATTTTGGGCTGTTTGAAGAGGTGTATTTAAGCGAGAAGTTATGGGTTTCAATATAAGATTTTAAAAATTTTCATTTAAGTTTGATTAAACCTTTTAGGTAGAAGCGAGTTAAATGTCAATTAGAGGAAGTTATCAGTTTAAAAATTATTAGAGTAGAAAATTATTAGAGAAAAAATATTAGAGAAAAAATATTAGAG
Organism: Ascarosepion bandense; assembly: GCA_037127315.1. NCBI lineage: Eukaryota > Metazoa > Mollusca > Cephalopoda > Sepiida > Sepiidae > Ascarosepion > Ascarosepion bandense. The sequence goes on from JBBBDQ010000734.1 coordinate 1,370,109, forward strand.
AAAAAAATATATACATATATGTGTTAACCAAGGAAAAAGGGGTTTAGTAAAAGAATCTATATTTTCTAAAGATAGACAATTAAAGGAGCTTGGGATAGGAAGGTAGGGGGGTTAAAATACTTATTTAAGGTTAACGTTAGGGTAAAATTAAGATTAAAACTTAAATTGAATCCTTTTAATTTATATTCTAACATCTAGTCAACGGGGATTTAAATTCTAAATTTAAGTATTCGAAAAATTTGCCTTGTGGCGGTACTTACTGATGAATTCCCTTCTAAGATTCAGTAGCCGGTGTTGGTGGGGGTATTTTAATATTGAAATTTTTTCCAGTAAACATAGACAGCACCTATCACGAAAATTCCTCGGAATACGGGCTGAACCTATCAGTTTCCAGCTAATTTCAGGATCCAGCCCTTCCTCTTTCATTTTCCAGAATACCCGCGAAAGGGCTGTCTGGTACCTCAGACCGGGGTTCGAAAAGGAGTACCTGTGGTTATACAGTGTTTGTTTGAAAGGAACGGCGGACATACCGATATAGGTCAGGTCAGGAAGTCGTTTATATATCTCTATGTGTGTCATTCTGATCATATATATATATATATGATCAGAATGACACACACACACATATATATATATATATATATATATATATATATATATATATATATATATATATGTCATTTTAATTCTTCTTTTCGTCTTGTTTTCATCATGTTATTAAATATCTCACATCGTGATAAGAAAAAATTTACCAAGAAGGTGAAACATTGTAAGAATCTGAACGCCAATTTACTGTGAATGAAGTAACGATTAAAAGAGTTTCTAAGAATTTTCATTTCAGTGAATTGTTTTTCTTTTTTAATTAGAGTATCATTTTTTATGCAATTTGTGATCAGTTTCGCTATGGTGCGCATATCTAATCTAAACTTATTTATAAATGGAACTTTGTCTGTGTGTGTGTGTGTATCTGCGTGTGTGTGTGTGAATGTCCGTTACCTATAGACTCCGAAAAGGCTGAACTGATTTTCTTGAAAATTTACACAGTTGTACTATAAGCGTCTGCGAGTGTTCTTAGCTAGGTTTTGTGTCGATGTACCCCAGATAAATATCGAAATTCGATAATCGAAAAAATCGGGTTATAGAAGGAATGATCTGATTTTAATCAAATTTGATACACTCATAGACAAAGGCATAAGAAACGATATTAAAAGTTTCAAGGTTGCAGTTCTTACAGTAGTGCAGAAAATCTATAATATATATATATATATATATATAAAAGGCAAGATGTTTGTGTATGTGTCTGTTTATCTGCCTGTATGTCTGTATTTTTTCAGCCCTTTTATTTTAGTTTTTGCTTCGAGTTTGGCTCTAAGTAGGTATAATTGTAGTTCTTAGTCTCAGCTATGATACCATTTACTCAGAGGACTTATTTAGCCTTCAAAATTTAGTTTACGACGAAAAAACCTATCTGACATCGAAAGCAGGAAATCAAAATTTGACTTACATTCATTCATTTTTCTTTCACTCTACGTTTTCTCTTTAACTGGAAACAACTATTGCTTTTTAGTCTTTCGTGCCAACGTCCAAAGAGTCTGAGCTCCAGGACCTTGGACTAGTTTTAAAGCTTTCATTAAACCCGAGTAACGCCGGGTTGTACTGCTAGTATGTATATATATAATCTAGAAAATGCTTTAGATATTCTACCAATTCATGGTTAATACATATTTCGCAGCAAAACCTTCAGCTTTTCAGACCCAAATGATATAGCAGTTTAAAATCACCCGGAAAAATCTTTTCTGGATGATTTTGAATATTAACTATTGTATCATTTGGGTCTGAAGAACGGAAGGTTTTGTTGCGAAATATGTATTCCCCATAAATTGGTAGAATATGTAAATTTTTTTCCAGATTATATTACTCTCTTAAATAAAATAAGAAAAAATAACGTTGAGTTCTTTTGAGTTTGTCCCTATTGGAATTTACCTGACTTAGATACCAAATATTCTATGTAATATATATATATATAGACTTGAAAAAGCACAACGAAATTATCATTTTTTTATTTTGTTCTTTATGGATCCTTTCAGCCAAGACTTCATTGGAAAGAAAACGTTCGCAATAAATAAAACGAAAAAAAAAAAAAAAAAGAAAAAAGACGATTTACACAGGAAAGCAATAAATATGGGAATTTAAGGTTGAAATATGATTAAAACAATTTATTAGTAACATAATCCGCGAATAAAAGAAATAAAGAAAAACAGGCTTTAATATCAATGATGAACACAGGTACAATTTGCTGGCCGTGTTTGGAAAATAAAACATTCCTGTAAATCTAGATATTTGCATAAAATAATCCGTACATTCAGTTAAAAGTAAAAATAAAATCATCCTGGATAATGGCTAAAAGTATAGCTGAAAGTGCTTGAGAATACAAAACATTTGTAGAATTTCTACATAATTTATGTCTAAAAAAAGAACACTATAAGAACATAAAAATTAAATAAAAACAACCGCAAAACCCTGTCAGTCGCTTTTAATGAAACTTGTATAAAAAAGGGACTGCTGCCCAAATACACAATTCAAATATATATATATATATATATATATATTACATCCATGTGTGTGTACATAGTTTTAACATGCAAATGTAATCTGTTAAAGTCCAAAATTTACCCATTCGTGTATAATATCAATAAATTCGTCGTTGTGAATTTCTTAATAAATTTGTGAATAACATTTAAGCCACTAACGTGTATTAAAAATTGTAGATAAAAATAAGAGTCTACATAGAAAAATATCTAAATGATAAGAGATAGAAAAATAGAAAAAGAAGACAATGGTGAGAAAAGTGAAAAAGTTGAAAAGCAAGGAAAAGAGAATCTAAAATCTTTTTAGATATTTACAAGATGCTACTGCAAGATTTACAAATACACGAACGAACTTACTGCTGGCGGGTTAGAAAGATTGGGTTATTGTCAACTTTCAAGTGAGGTAACCTGCCTGCTTTGAAAATCATCGTACGAAATGCTTTCTTTCATCTGGACACCAGAGGCAATTTTGCCAGTACAGGTTATATATATATATATATATATATATATATATATATATATATATATATATATATATATATATATATATATATATATATATATATATATATATATATATATGTGTGTGTGTGTGTGTGTTTATAAATGGATAGATGCGCGTGTATGCACATCTACTTACACAAGAAAATATGAATTTTATAAAGATGAAAATATTTTCTTTATAATTTGTAGCAATCACAGAAGTAATTCTTTCGAATTTAGAAGCTTCTGTTTTTATGTGTTCTGTTCCTTCAGAACGAAGACGATCATGACTCTCCATATCTTCCTGTCTTTTGTAGCTTTTACTATATTTTGTCTTGTTATTACTCTCAAACTCTATGTTGTCATGCATTTGCTTAAGTCTATCAAGTATGCCAGTGCTTTCACTCTTTCTACTTCACTCTTTCCCTCAATCCTCCATGTGTGAATCAAATTCATCAAGGCCTCTTTCTTTATTACGTGACCCAGAAACTTAAACGCTATCATCCTATGTTAAATATAAGTTTGCTTTTCTTTTACATCTTCTCCACAAACTCGCCGTTGCTCACATGTTTGGTCCGTGGTATCCTCAGCATCCTTCTGTAGAACTACCTTTCTGTTGTTTTGAGTTTTTTCTTCATCTTTGATGAAACTGTTCATCATCCGCTGCCATATAAGAAGACAAGTATCACATAACAGTTCAGTTAAGACGTGTGTTTGTGTGTGTGTGTGTGTGTGTGTGTGTGTGAGAGAGAGAGAGAGAGAGAGCGACAGAAAGACAGACATACAGAGACAGAATGAGGCAGAAACAGAGAGGAAATAGATAGATAGATAGATAGATAGATAGATAGAGAGAGAGAGAGAGAGAGAGCGACAGAGAGACAGACATACAGAGACAGAATGAGGCAGGAACAGAGAGGAAATAGATAGATAGATAGATAGATAGATAGATAGAGAGAGAGAGAGAGAGAGAGAGAGAGAGAGAGAGAGAATAGTAACTTATTAAGGATAACTGAGAGTAATTACGTATTTCAAAGCCATGAATTATGAATTGGCCATCGAAGTGAAAGTCAAGGTTGGATTTTTAAAACATTTTTCACCCAAGCAAGGCAATAAAGCCACTAGGACGCAAGGTAATTCTTAGTGTTAGAGAATATGTGAAGAAAACCTCTTAAACATAGAGGACAAAAAAAGAACAATAATTAAAAACAGGAGTTAACAAATGACACTGCATTTAAATTTGTTAAGATCATTGTTCACTTTGAAGCGAGAAGACGGAAGAGAGTTTGAGAAGTGGGATAGAAGAAACTTTTATCCAATAATTTACGGTTACATCTCGCCATTTCAACTGTAAAATAAAGATAAAGGGCCGACAACCTTTTAGACAACTGAATTGAATCCCCGTCAAAACATAGAAGATTTTGTGCCAAAAATAATACGATTTTAAACTGTCGACGAACATCTCGAGCAAATTGGGAAAACTTTCAAATAGAGAATTTAGATCCTTCAAGTGCTTTTTGTCTGCTACATGTGATGAAAAATAGATTTTGTATATCAATATAAAACTAAACAGGCAGAAACTACTGCTAACGCGCAAAATCAGGACTCCAGCAACAGAATACGAAATTTGTTGCCCATTACGATCTATGGGAACGCGGAAGAACCATAACTACAGACGTTTATTGCTAATAAATTGAAGCATAACGCTTGAAGTGTCCGCCTTTGGTAAATTGTCCTTTTTCATCTGCTTATATTTCTAACGTGGGTTATTGAAACTATTTACACTATTTACATTGTTCAGACTGTTAAGAAAACAGACCGAACAATGTAAATAGTCTAAATAGATACATTTTTATTGTCATATCCACGACGTTCCGGGAAAGATGACCAAGAGGATAAAATCGTTGGTTGAAGTAATCTAGTGACTTGATTTAATGAGTTGTGAGTTCAATACTTAGCGAAAGCAGAGGTGAAAAAACAAACAAACCAAAAACAAAAATAAAACTGAGTTGAAGGAATTAACTGAAAACTGAGATATACAAAAAAGGAATGATAGTGGAACTAGAGCAATCTACCCTCGTGGACTAAATAAAGGGTTCGGTTCGAATTTCTAACCTATATGACCCGAATAAAGTCGAAAAGTACAACTGCCAAAACGTTGTGAATATGAAAATAAAGATCAGGACAACAGTCCAAACAATGTAAATATTATAAATAATTATTCTTCGGTATTGCACTTCATTGCTACAAAAATCGAAGAACAAATAAGATCACTAGTAAAGGAAGTTCTTACATATTCTCCATACTCACCAAATATGTCACCGACAGATTCTCAGATTTGTTTATATTTCTGAGATGAGGTAGTATTTACAGTATTTACTTTATTCGGATTATTGTCCTCATCTTTGTTGCCATTTGTAAGACATTTCGGCCATTGCACACCCCGGCCTTCTTCAGGTGCTTAAGGACACATGGTCTGGTGGATGTAGACGTTAGTTAGTTCCTGTGACTTGACCCAAAGAGTTGTGAGTTCAATACCAGGCTATAACAGTAGTGAACAAGTAATTTACAGGGTTAGAGGGAGATAACTCATAACTTCCAAAAGACGCATTACTACGCAAGGAATGAGAATGATATACCCCAGTGATTGTAATAAAGGGTTCGGGTCGAAATTTCTATCACGTGAAGAAAGCCGGAGCGTACAACGGCCGAAACGTCGTACAAATGGCAAGAAAGATGAGGACAATAGTCCGAATAATGAAAATAATGATGGTTTGATAACTAAAACAGTGATAGAATCTGCAGAAACAGTTCTTTAAAGAATTCTGAGTAAAAAACATCACTTAGATTTCTTTAATCTTGGAAACGAAAATTGGCCTTCTGATTGGACTGCAAGTTACTGAAGACCCTTATATTTTTAGGTCAGTCAGTTAAGTGCCATACGTGAAACACGCTTGGGCGATCATGTCTCGAAAGAGACATGACTGACTGGGCAGAAGATTATCCCGCAGTAGGTTGCCATTGCTTTCTGCAGTAGACTGGTTGCCGACCAAGGCTATAGAACCCAATCTGTCCTGTTATTTAACTCATAACTGGAAGGAATAGACGGATTAATACCTTTCCTAAGGGTATTTGCGCGTAAGTGAATGCAATGAATTCGGCTGGAATTCGAACTCTTGTCCCCGCTTTCTCGTTCCGAGCAGATATCCAATGCACCACAACGCACATCCAGAATATTAAAATGAATTAAACTTAAATTTGTTTTTATATAATTTCTGGTAAAATTACGAATACTCAAATATCTTAAATGAATTTCACGTACATTTGTTTGTATATCCTTTGTTGTAAAACGTAAATACTTCCTAACACCTTAAGATCTTAATAAATTTTACTTTTATGATTATATCTTTTCTGGTAAAACGACATTACTTTCCGAACACGCTAATAATTTCAAAACAAACTTGTTGATTAACTAGATGCCCTCATGATTTATCTGGAAGTGTGGTAGCTTTATGAAAGGAAAATTGACAGAAACTTAAAAAAATGGGATTTCTTTAGATTCGCTAAACGTATGAGGTATTTTGGTATATGGTGGATTGATTGACGAGGGATGGGTTCTTATGATGAATGGAAAATGGTAAAAAGTCATTGGGCCGTGATTCTGATTAGCTAAGTATAAGATAGTTATTGATGATCAACCTCAGTTTATGCCCTCCAAAACACTATATTTAATACAATAAATGATGAAAATAAAATCTGCAGGTCGAGTTCTAATCCCGATCGAGGTAATTGTGATCGTTTCACACTAAAGCATTTGGGAAAAAAGGGGACTAGTTGAGCAGCAATGGCTCTTTAGTTTTTTCTAGAGAAAGCGGTCGAGAGAGAATTTGAAGCCACGGTGAAGGCAATGGAAAACTACTCCACTGTTTCCCACAAAAACAAAAAACAAGACAATCATTGCAATACAGATGTTGCAAAAGAGTTAAAAAGAAGCTGTGCGAAAACATGATCACCTACGTTCTTTTTTTTTTTTTTCACAAGAGTTTTAGTAATTAGAAATAATACAAAACAGTACATTACTTCAATTAATATATAACTTTTTTTTAGTTTTTTAGGGATATTTTTTTAATGTAATGTTGTATCTTTTAGGCATAGACAGCCAGTTAGGTTGCGAGTTCTACCACTGGGGATAATTTTATCTAATTGACATGTTACTGCATGAAGTGTAATATTGAGTATTACATAATATTATAAATATATGTTGCGTGTTGAGTCAAGCGCAATTTTATAAAATTCAGTTTTCATAAATTGTTTTTGCAGTCACATTCTTAATACACGTGAAGCCCTTATTTTCTAGCAGTAGACGGTCTGTTGTATAATTTAATCCGGACAAAATTCGATGAGAACGTCTTTCAGTTACACGCGATTGCTAGACTAATGCATTTTTTTATTCACATACAATTTACGAATTTACATTTAATAATAATTTGATATATGTTACATAATATTATAGCAATATATTAAGTTATATATATATATATATATATATATATATATATATATATATAGTTTATGTAAAATCATGATTATATTTAAAATAAGTTACATAAGATTATGACAATCGATGTTGTTGCATTGATACGGGAGATGCATAAATAGTAGCTCAGAATTATATTACTGAATTCGTGACTTCTGTCAGTTCGGAAAAACGGATAGTTCAGAAAGGCTATGTTATGACTTGTACCGGAAAACCGGTGGTTTATATGTGTAAGTTTTTTTCGATCTGATTAATGATGAAATAATCTGATAGAATTGTTGTCGTATGAACTCAGCATACTTCCTACTCCTCCCTGCTACTGTGACAATGGACTGTTTCTACTTATAAATATGGCAAGTAGCTACATTAGAGTAGAATTTGAGGAGTACTAGATATACTCAAGTATTTCCGTTGTATGTGTGAGTATTTAATAGCATTTGTTTCTTTTGATACTTTCTCTAACAAAGGTTTTTTAAATTATTGGCAATTTCGAACAAAGGCAGCATTACAACTGATAGATAAAGAGATACATACCAAGATATATCCAGAGATAGGAACACAGTGAGACAGACAGACAGACAGAGAGACAGACAGACAGACAGACACTCAGATAGATAGATAGATAGATAGATAGATAGATAGATAGATAGATAGATAGATGCCAAGGTAGCTAGACAAATAGATCAAGATAGATAGACAGATAGAACCACACCGAGATAGATAGATAGCTAGATAGATAGATAGATAGATAGATAGATAGATAGTAGGGCAGCGTAATCACTGCTTTTGCCTACTTCTTCTTCTTCTATGTGCCCTGTCCCTTCAGGACGTAGGCGATCATGGATCTCCACGTCTCCCTATCCCTTGTGGCTCTTAGTATGTTTGTTCCTGTTGCTCCTGGCAACCCCCGTTTCGTCATCCACCTGATCAGACCCTGCAAATATGTTATCCACTGCCTTCCTCTGTCTCTCCTTCCTTCTATCTGTCCAGTCAGTATCAGGTTCTCCAGGCTCTCCTTCCTCATTGCATGTCCCAGGAACTTCAGTTGTCTCTTCCTGATGCTCAGCATCAATTTCCCTTTTGTTGCCATTCTTTCTAACACTTCGTCGTTGCTTGTATGCTCAGTCCACGATATCCGTAGCATCCTTATGTAGAACCACATTTGGCCGCTTCCAGTTTTGTCCTCATTTTCGATGATATTGTCCAGCATTCACAGCCGTATTGAAGAACTGACATCACGTAGCAGTCTAGCACTCTTTTCTTCGTTTCTATTGAGATTTTCCTGTGTGTTAGTATTTTGCTCATCTTCTGGAACGCGTCCTTTGCCATGCCAATTCGCCTTTGGATCTCCGTGTCGCACTTTCCATTTCCTGTTAGAACACTTCCTAGGTACTTAAATTCTTGGACTTGTTTGATTCTGTTATCCCCTACCTGTATTTGGCATTTTGGGTTGTATCTTTTGCTGATGACCATGCACTCAGTTTTCTTAAAGTTTATTTGTAGTCCTTTCTTGTCACTCTCCACTGCTACTTTCTGTATGAGATCTTGCAGTTTCCTTTCCGTGTCCGCAATCAGTACTGTATCGTCCGCATATCTTATGTTGTTCAGGTTGTGGCCTCCAATAACAAATCCTGGTGTGTCATCTAGGGTCCTCAAAATATTCTCGCTGTATAGGTTGAACAAATCCGGTGAAAAGACACATCCTTGTCTTACGCCTTTTTCTATCTTTGTGTATCTACTGAGGTCGTTACCTGTCCGTATGCAGGCCGTTTGCTGCCAGTAGAGATTCTTGATTATTCTTATGTCTTTGCCGAAAATGTCGAGGTTGCCTAGCATTTCCATCAATTCTTTGTGTCGTATTTTGTCGAATGCTTTCGCATAATCAATGAAGCATAGGTACAAGTCTTTCTTCATTTGTAATGCCCTTTCAGAGAGCATCCTAATCATGAATATGGCGTTCCTTGTTCCAGTGTCCTTGACGAACCCGCACTGTTTCTGCCCTATCTCTGGCCTGATTCTGCTTCTCGCTCTATTCATCAGGATTCTGACAATCAGTTTTGTAATGTGACTCATTAAGCTGATAGTTCTGTGTAGTTCGCACTCGTTTGCACCAGGTTTCTTCGGCAGCGCTATAAATATCGACTTGCATAGGTCTTCTGGTATTATTCCGCTGCTATAAATTTCGTTTATTATGTCGGTAATCTTTTCTATGCCATATTCTTCTAAGGCTGTCAGTAGCTCTATTACTATGCCATCTGGACCAGGTGCTTTGTTTCTGTTCATTTTGGCCATTGCAGCTTCCACTTCGGATTTTAGTATTTCCGGTCCATCCATCTCCTTGTGTATTCTCGGTTGTTCTCTCTTGTCGCAAAAGAGATCCTTTATGTATTCTTCCCATCGCTGGGGTATTTCCTCTTTCTCTAATATGATTGTCCCTTCCTTGGATTTTATGCATCCTGTTGAGGAGCAGGTTTTTTGTCCCGTCAGTACTCTTATCTCTTTATGCATCTCTGCTTTGTTGTTCCTGCTCAGTCTCTCTACTTCTGCACATTTGTTGTTGAGCCATTCCTCTTTGGCTTGTCTGCATTTGTTCCTTATCTCCCTGTGAAGTTTTTTGTACTCTGCTCCGTGTCTTGGCGTTATTTTTTGTCTCCTTTGCATCATGTGGAGGATCTCTTCGGTCATCCACTCGTTTTTTCTTCTGCGTCTGATTTCCTTTGGGGCTATGTTGTTCGCTGAGGTCACCATTGCTTCTTTTAGTGAATCCCATTTTGAGTATCCTTTTCCAATTTGTTCTTCATATTTCTTTCTCACGCTGTTATTATATTCTTTCTGCAGGGTGAGGTTGTCCTCTAGTGTGTCGTATTGCAGTCTTGGTGATATGCTGGGCTTCTTCAGTCTTCGGAGCTGGACAATTGACTGCCCCATTAATAAATATGGCAAGTAGCCACATAAGATGAGGTTTTGAGTCGTATTGGATTTACTGAAGTGATATTGGTCTACGTATGCGTATTTAATAAACATCTTCTCTGTTTTTTCTAGTCTTCTGTTCCTTCGATACTCTCACTAATTCAAATTCTCGGCTATTTTGAACAAAGACATTACAACAGAAGCGATACTAGGAATCAAATAATCCCATCAGGGCGCACTGGGTTCGACTCACTTTTTCAGATCTGCATTACTAGAAGCAAACGTCAAAATAAGGATCATAGGAAGTGGATTGAGCCGATAATTTCACAGTCCCTCTTTGGTGTCTTTTTTTGGCATTGATATAAATATCAGTTATATAGTTTATGTCGACAAGTGGGTTTAATGTGATCACAACGTATGAATATTAATGATAGGTTTGGTGATATAGTTTTAAAAAGATTTAACGTCCATTTTGTTTGGTGGTTTTGTTTTTGTGTTTCAAGGACAGAGTTGCAAAGTTGCGATATGAAATTGAGTGCGATAAGGAATTAAAAAAATCAGATTCAAGCAATATTCTCTAGCAAAATAATCTTGACTAAATTATAACGGAAACCTTTGAAGAATAAGAAGATAAAAGAAAACAAATACGAAAAGATTATTTCGAAAAATATACTCACATATAACATTTACTGAATTTATTTGTTTTGCCTTTATAACCATTTCCAAAAATCTCATGAGACAAATTGTCTTTGATGTTGAAAAGAGACAGGAGATTCAAAATTTAATGTTTTCTTTCTTTTTTTTGCATTTCATCTTTTATGTCCCATATCTCTTTAGGACGTCGGAGCACGTCTCTCCACAACTTCCTGCAACTTTTAACTCTAAGTAACAGTTGATTCTTTACCATCTATTTTCGACACTAGTCATAAATTTGTGTTCAAAATACGTTGTTTTCAGCAGTAAATAATCCATAGAGTGTTGATATTCCGCTAAACGAAATCAACCAAGAAACACATGAAGAAGAAACTAGAAAAAAACTAAAAATGAAAATCTACCAGGAAGATAGATCGGAATGCCCCTGATAACGTCAATGAGTTAGTGAAATGGCCACTACGTTCACCTCACTTGACACCAGAGGTTTATTTTCTATAGAGTTATGTGAAAGGGCAGGTCTATATCCCCCTGTTCCTGCAAGTCCAGACGAACTGAAGCAAAGAATCATATGATGCATTCCAAGTGCTAAACAAAATATTAAAAGAAAAATGGACTGCTGATCTGTACGTCATATTAACTTTTATAAAATTTAATAAAAACGATAATATTTCGGTATTCATGATTTTCAGTGCTTGATTTATAATTCAGTCAGTCGGTTAAGAGCCATACGTGGGCGATTTGGGCGATCATGTCTCGAAACAGACATGACTGACTGGGCAGAAGATTATACGGCATTAGGTTGTCATTGCTTTCAGCGGTAGACTGGTTTCCAACCAAGGCTATAGAATCCAATCTGTCATCTTATTTAACGCATAACTGGAGAGAAGAGACGGATTAATACCTTTCCCAAGAGTATTTGCAAGGAATTTAACTGGAATTCGAACCCGACTCACCGATTTCTCGTTCCAAGTCGATATCCACTGCTCCACAAGGCACATCCCACACTCGATCTATAATAATGTGACAAAAATAAACAAAAATCATTATTCTGGTAGCTGTCGCCATTATATATCTTCACTGTAAATCTTAATGCAACTATTTAAAACTGTAGTCTTATATATAGATTTATCTCTGTTTAAATTTATGAAAAACAGAAATATGGCAAATTTAGCGATATTCATGAATGACAAAAAGCAAATGAGAAATAAATCATATTTTCTAAAAATTTTTTCTATCGTATTTTTTCTGGTGAGCTTTCTTCTTTGGTATATCGACTTTAAGAATTTAAATGCAGCACTAAATTGGAAATTAGGTCTCATCATTTCACAACTGAAATTGCAAGATGTAACGATAGGTCCTATGCTGGCAGTTTTTTCTCTCGCACTTCTTGCTAATGGAACTTTTACTTCCCAGCCAACTTTGATCTTCAAAAAATTGAATACAATGACAATTGTCACCTTCTGTTTTCTTCATTCCAATTTAATGTTCCCTATGTTTAATAATGGCCTTCTTTTTCTCATATGCTTTCATACTCAGTAACCAACTTGTGTCTTTGTGGCTTTATTTCATTGCTTGTGGTGAAATGACTTAAAAGTCTAGTAAAGTAACAGAAGAAATTTGTGTTAAGAAATGAGAAAAGAAGTCTCGGAGAATTTAACATTCAGTAGACATAATGAGTGTCTACGGCTATACAATACACTGAATACACCAGTTCCCGTCCGATCACCGAAGTTAAGTAACATCGAGCCTAGTCAGTACTTAAATAGGTGACCATTTGGGAATACCACGTGCTGTAAACGTAAGGACCAAGAATAGTCCACCGCTTCTCCAGGTTTGGGGCTTGGATGCAGGGCTAACACCTCTGCCCCATAAAAAACAGTTTGTTACAGAAACAGCAACAAAGTTGCTGCCCTATACACAATCTGGGTGTGATGGATAAATGATGATGAGACATAATGAAGCGATGCAGGTAAAAACAGTGACGAAACTGCTAGATGTTTTTGAGTGAAGAGATTCACTCACTCACTCAGTTAAATTCCTTGCAAATACTCTTGGGAAAGGTATTAATCCGTCTCTTCTCTCCAGTTATGCGTTAAATAAGATGACAGATTGGATTCTATAGCCTTGGTTGGAAACCAGTCTACCGCTGAAAGCAATGACAACCTAATGCCGTATAATCTTCTGCCCAGTCAGTCATGTCTGTTTCGAGACATGATCGCCCAAATCGCCCGCGTATGGCTCTTAACCGACTGACTGAATTATAGATTTAAGTGCTATGCGTGATAAACGCTTGGGTGGTCGTGCCTTTTCTGGTCCATGAATAACTAGACAGAAGATTTTCCCGCAGTAGTTTGCCATTTTTTCTGTGGTAGACTGGTTTGCCAACCAAAGCTACAAAACCCAATTTGTCTTTCTATTCAATCCATAGCTAGAAGGAGTTGAGATGGATTACCCAAGAGTACTTGCGAGTAAGTGAATGCAAGAAATTCAACTGGAATTCGAACTCGGCTCCACCGATTTATCGTTCCTAGCTGATATACATTGTACCATAACGTGTATCCAGCTTAGGTTACAGAAGAAGAAAAATGTTTCTTAAAACAACAAAGAAAAACAGGACTTTGTAATGAGTAATGAACTTTTACATTCTTTCATGTTGTATAATAGGAGTGTAAGCATATGTTAATGTTAATCTTAAACTCTGTTTATTTCGAATGTAACAAGCTAGATCACTGTTTATCCCCCAGTAAACAGTAGCTCTCGTTACCAGCATAACAGAACCCATTCCCAAGCGCCTTATTTGCAATAGGTCACGATCTATTTTATTTACCAACAGTGGTCGGTGGATCAAATCTCGAGTTTTTATTATATACAGATCAGCACACGAGCAACTGCGTCTTTCTCTCTAATGAATGCACAGCTGTATTTTCTCGTAACTGCAGGTCGTAACACTGAAGCGGACAATGAAGTAATCCATTACTGGTTTCGTCTCCAGCGCAGAACAAAATGATGCAGCCGTTTTGAAATTCAGAGGTCAACAAGCAGTGAAAATTTACTGTTATTATCAAACAGTGATTGGCTTGCAGAATTGCGACATCTAATCTTCGGTTCATCGCATTAAGAACAACTGCATGAACTGGCCTCATAATTACTGCAACTATTATGACAAGACCTTGTACTGGAATCTCTGGGTCAAGTAGAGAAGTCAAAGAGAATAGACTTTGGCGCAGAAGTTTCCATTAAATGTCCGGAGTTGGTTATCTTCATTATCGTAAAGTTTTGTATCAAGAGAGAAGTTTAGATCTTGAGATATAATTTGCACATATAGTGCCAGGTCTGTTTGAAAGGAAATGTTGACATTTTCAAACTTCAAATTACTCTTGATACAAGCGATCAAAATTGTACTTGAAACACCTCTGATATTTTCGTCATACTGATGCTCATATGCAGAAAACTACCAATCAATTACTGTAATAATTGATAGTAAAAATAAAACCATAGCAGACAGAAAGATAATTGATGATAATGTTAAACATATTGTCACATAACAAATTTAATATACTTAATAATGAGTAGCGGATATTTTTTCAAGCTGTTTAATATTAATAGAAAGATGAAATGGAAGACAAAACTTCTCGTAAGGTAAACGGACAATAGACTGTGTATTGACACGAGATGGTTGTTAGTGCGATGTTTCTATCATGCATGGCCGAAAAGTGGGAGGCGTGAAGAAGCATCTAATTCTACTGGTTTATTTTTCGTAGATCTTTTATCACATTGAATCTTCCCACCTGAGCCGAAAATACGAAATTATAAAACTGAACCGTAGCATAGCTGAAAATTGTCATTTAAGCGATCAGATTAATCTTCGAGGACATTTAAATCGCAAAACAAATTGGAGGTATTGAAGAGAAATGTTTTGAAAGTTGTCTATGGTGAAAAGCCATCTGCGTTTTGCTTTTGATTCAAAATTATCGCTACTGATTTAATTTACTTGACTTTCGTTTTCGTAACAACGTTTTCTTCTTTTTCGTCTGGCTTTTTTTCATAATATGATGCACATCAGCTTCGATTTTGCTTTGTTATTTTTATTCAACATAAATATTTGCGATTAAGGAAAATTATAGACTCATTTTATTTTCTATCGGTACATACTTCTGTCGACCATGATCATTAGTAAGTATTGTATTCTCGAGCGGGTGACTGTCGCATGGTTGCACCCTACGAAATAGTACCTTTTCTGTGTTGGCTCTCGACGTTAATATCTTTTAAAGTTACTTGTACTCAACAGTGGAGTTCAACACATGCGTTTTCTTTTTAAATATATGTCATATCTCGTTACGATGTAGGCTATAGTATATTTTCATAAATTTATTTTTTATTATATGTATATTTTCATGCCTTATTGAGAAATGTAAGAGAGTGGTTTCTCGTTATTTTCTCCAAACACAGCTGCCATAAAAATGAAAAAAAAAAAACAGTCCACATCATTGTCTAACTCATAGCTGGTGGTGGAGAGCAGGTAGAATAGTCGGATTTATGCTTCTTCCAAAGACATTTTTGCGAAAATGAACACAGAACGCGAGACTGGGATTTAAACTTCAAATTACTCTTGATACAAGCAATCAGAATTGTACTTGAAACCCCCCGCCCCCCGATATTTTTGTCATTCAGATTCTTACGTGCAAAAAAAAAAAAACAAAAAACAAAAAAAAAACAAAAAACTGAAATTGATTAATTGATATTAAAAATAAAATCATAGGGAACACGAAATATAAATGATGATAATGTTATTGTAATATAACATTTGTTATACATAATATCAATTGAATAAAATAAAATGAAGATCGGTTCAATTTTCAAGCTGTTTTTTTTTTTTTTTTATAAGCGTTTCACCCCGAGCAAGGCATGTCACTGCCACTACTGCGCAGGGGGCTACGTAGAGTGGAGAAAGGCTGATTAAATATAAGAAATGTCAGAGGGTGGGTGATAGGCGGGTAAGGATACTGAGAATGAGGGTTGGGGAGATGAGAGTGTTCTGAGAATAGTTGGGAGTTAGTGTGATAGGAGGTGTCTATTGACCCTACATTTAAACACCTGGAAATTGTAACTGTCGGGAAAGCAGACTTGTGGAAGGGAGTTCCACAGGCGGGAAGCGCGAGAAAAGAAGCTGTTGGAGTAGAATTTACGGTTACATCTTATTTGTCTAACTGTAAAAGGGTGGGACCTAGTTGCTAATCTAGTATCTCGTGTAAATTCCTGCTTAGGCGGCACCAGTGATCTAAGCTCATCGGAGTAGAAGCCATGAAAGTACTTGTAGAAGAGGCACAGGGAAGCCACATCACGCCGGTGAGAAAGCGGCTGCAGCCGGTCTTCATCATAAAGTGGATGATGAAATGGAAATTAAAATGTTGTAGGGTCAACGAGCAGCTACCACTATAGGTTAGATTGCATTCTATATATGTTGTAAGTGCTGTGTTGACACGACATCACTAAGTTTTTTGGCAGAAGTCAGCAGCCACAAAGGTTACTTCAGAAGGAATCAATGGTCACGTGTTCGTAACTAAGTTGAAGAACAGTCTGACTTGAAGAGTAACAGATTCCACCAAGTTTACTTGCCCAAGACACGCCAAGTATGAATGAATACTTCTTCGGCTTTTAACCAATAGATATCGAGGATGATGGCCAGGTGTTCAGCTGCGCACCGATCCTAACAGTCATTGGTTTTATGACGATGATGATGATGATGATGATGATGATTATAGCGACAGAAAAATTTAAAGAAAAGGAGAGCAATATTTCTTGTTTCAAATGATGCTGTCCAACATGGTTCAAGCTGTCCGTATTTCCGACAAGTCGGACCCGAATCATAAATGTGAGTTGCAAGTATATCTCGCCCACTAAGCAGGAGTCCTGGACACTTTTGTGCACAGATACTTCGTATAAAACAATCTTTCGGTGAATTCTTATTGGTTGCTAGATGTATGGGTTTCGCGGACGAGCCACATAACGACGTGTATTTGGTTACATGATTCGCGATGCACCGTCTTTTTCACGTAAACACGTCATGTCACTGAATATGAGAGACAGTTTGTCTTTTAGTTCCTTCAGTGATGGATTATTTTGAAAGCTCCTATCTTACTCATATTTTTTTGTTAGTACTCTTTTGCTTCACAATCATGAATCATACAGATAAAGATATGTTATATCTGTGAAATTAGCAAGGTGGTGTGCAAAATGTTTAAAAACGTATTAAAGAATTATATTTTTCATAAGGACTTGATCAATTTATCACATTTGATCTTGAGAAAGCAAGAAAACAGATCTACATTTAAAGTAAGGAGGGCCATTGTGAATAGCAGTGGCGAACAAGAAATTCGCAACTGGAACATGAATATCATAATAACCGGTAAGAAAATCAACCATTTGCCATTAATTCAACTTTAGTTCACTATCTCGAATCCACTAACATTTGTTTCATCTGTGCACCAAAAGTGCGATGAAGCAATGAATATTTATTATTATACTTTAGAACATGTACAAAATACAAACTTCTACATAATTGTACATATTGTTTCGACATTGAAAGAACAATGCTTTATACCAGCATTATTAACCACCTGATGAGACATTGTTCTTTTAATGTCGAAACAAAATGTACAATTTTGTAGTAGTTTATATTTTGTATATATTCTAAAGTATAATTAATATATATATATATATATATATATATATATATATATGCGTGAGTGTGTGTATGTAAAATTTCAGATAGAGTGTGTGTATCTGTAAAAGAATATTATGAACAATGAGAAAAGGAAAGCTTAGCAGTAACGTGTCGGGTAAGATATGCTTTTTTTCTCTTATATATATATATATATATATATATATATAGTGATGATCATCCACGTATACTGTCTTAATATGTATAGGAAAGAATATTAATAAAAAGTTTTGAATTTAAAAACGTACTTTTTTAAACAGTATTTGTTTATTTTTATAGTGTTTTATATTTCAGACCGCCCTCGGTCCTTCATCAGAAACAAGTGATTTTTAAATTAGAATTGGAAACGTATATATATATATATATATATATATAAGTAGAGACGTATTATATATACGTACGAGTAAGGTTAATATTGTATAGTATTATTATTCAGGTATTAAAACAGTGCTCAATTTATGAAAAGTGCTGTCATATATATATATATATAATATACATATTATCCTACGTCTATGCCACTACACGGAGTTTCAAGCGTTATGTAGCTATAAGGTGCATATTTCAAACTCATAGTTTAACATATTTGAATTTAAGTTCAGTAGATGTTTATGGGAATTGAATCTTATAAAACTACTGCTGAAGATTAAAAATAAAAAAATAAATATTCTAAGGTTACATGTAGAGAAAAATATATAGTTAAAATTTAATATAAAAATTGAAACTAAAATTAAAATAAAAAAAGCAAAATTATAATCTTTACATTTTAATTCTTAATTTTAAATTTTACCACTTAAATTTTTTCAATTTCATTTTATTTTATTCAATCGTATTTTTATTTTTATTTTAAAATATATATTTGAATATTTAAATTTTGAAGACTCATGATTAACGACCTTTTTATTTGTTCTCTCTGCATTATATATATATGAAGAATGTTAATAGAATGGATTTTAAGGGATTAGACTTTGCAATAAAATGATTAATATCAAAGATATAGCATTACTAGAATTAATTAAACATTTTTCACCTAGTTGATTGATATTATCTTGAACATTTCGACTTCAGAGTTTTGTAGGCAGATTTCCCGTCCAGCTTTCAAGGATGTTTTGCAATCTACTGTTAATATTTCCAAATTTTTACTTTTTATATTGTTGCATAGTTTTCTTTTGTGTGGGTTTATGTTGGTGAGGGTATTTTCTCTTTTAGCAGGTGTTGGCTGTTTTGTTGCTTATTAGGACTTTTATTTCTAGTTGCTGGATTAAAACAACATCTAAAAATTCATGTAAATATTAATGTAATAAACACTGCTGTAGATGCACACTGTTGCCACATCTGCGCAAAAGATTGTCAAATTCTAGATGTCAAAATGTCTTAGGAATGCTACTGCTGATATCTAAGGACCGATCAAGTGATGTGAACATTCGCTATATATATATATTCGCTATATATATATAATTCAATTCGTTTGTTTTTGGTCATAATTAAATTAGACTAGTACACCGTTGTATGACTCGTTTCAAAATAAAAGCCATATATATATATATATATATATATATATATATATATATATATATATATATATATTAGTCGTCCACATACAAGCTTGTTTCGCTGTATCACAGTTCATCAGTGTGGCTAGACGCATCCACTTGCTTCTGGCTGGGATCGAAACTCGACCGATTTGGTGTCAGTCGGAGAATCGCTAACTGATGTCAATTCAGTCAGGTTTCAAGCGGATGTCTAACCGTATTGATGAGCTGTGATACAGCGAAACAGATCTGTCTGTGGATGACAGCATATATATATATATATATATATATATATATATATATATATATATTATATTACTTCCAACTTAAAGATTGTGAATTAACTAGACATTACCCTCAACATCGATAATAATTCCTTTAATCCGTATCATAAGCACAATGAAATACTCAGCTATACCAATATTGATTAGAACCACCCTAACGCTATTATAAAGCAAATACCGGTTAATATTAGAATTAGCCGATTATCCTCTAGCCTTAGAATCTTTAAGAATAACAAAAAAACTATATGATAAAGTCCTCCAGAGTAGCGGATATAAACATAAATGAACTTATTTAACATCCACTGGCAATTCTGAATCGAAAAAGAATAAAGGTAAACATAGGAAAAGGAAAATTTATGGTTCAACCCCCCCCCCCCTTCGTTCTGTAGACTGTCAAACTATTAACATTGGTAAGTCAGTCAGTTAAGTGCCATACGTGATACACGCTTGGGCGAGCATGTCTCGAAAGAGACATGACTGATTGGGCAGAAGATTATCCCGCAGTTAGGTTGCCATTGCTTTCTGCGGTAGACTGGTTGCCGACCAAGGCTATAGAACCCAATCTGTCCTGTCATTTAACCCATAACTGGAACGGATTAATACCTTTCCCAAGGGTATTTGCGCGTAAATGAATGCAATGAATTCAGCTGGAATTCGAACTCGGCTACCCGATTTCTCATTCCGAGCCGATATCCAATGCACCACAACGCACATCCTTTGCAGAGGTAAAACATATATCTAGTAGCGACATTGGTAAGAACTTTCTTAAATTAATATATAAACATTTTCATTAGTAAAATATTCAATAGGAAAACGATTAGTTATTCTTGTACTAATAATATGTTTAACATTATTAGCTCCCACAATAACCAAATCTTGAAAAAGTGTAGTGAATCGATACAGAAAATAGGATTATACCCCCCTGTAATTGTAGATCTAAAGATAACTGTCCGGTAGATGGTCAATGTAGATCTGCAAATGTGATATATCAGGCCACAATCTATCATAAGGAAGATAAAGAGAAATATATTGTTAATATCGGAATTTTGACGGAAATGTGGAAGCAACGGCTTTATACACACAAGCACTCCTTAACTAACCCTAATTTAAGGTACCAAACAGCCCTTTCTCGAAAATAATGGGAAATGAAAGAAAATAACCTAAATCCATAGATAAAATAAAAGCTGATAGGCAAGGCAAAGTCCCCTAACAGCCTAAGACACCGATGTAATCTATGTTTAACAGAAAAAATATAAATTTTGAAATTTCAATATCAGAATGTACCTCTGAATAAACGTAGAGAGATCATTAGTATGTGTCGTCATAGAAATAAATATAAATTGCAATAATTATCTTATTCTTCCATTTAGTCACAATAATGTTTTTTTTTAAAATTCGGCTAAGCAGTTACCTTTCCTCCCTAACTACCACTATGACCCCAAGCCATATACCTCCCACTACCGTAGAAGAAATTACAACTAAGTTTCCGCTAGCTTAACTCTATAAAAGCCAATATCCCACAATCCCTTCCTTTACTAGACCAAGTCCCCAGGTATTAGAATTTTTCCTCATTCTTTGTTTAAATGGGGCTGACAATGCATGTCTAAAAATGACATGTTGAAGATGGCTATTTCTCTTCTAAATTTTATCTGAATTTACACAAACGATAGTGAATATTCACATCACTTGATCGATTCTCCCTGTATATATCACTTTATACACCACTTTATATATATATATATATATTGTGCATGTGTGTAATTTCGATTGAGTGTATGCGTGTGCAAATGATCAAGCGATTGAAAGAGAAAAAGAGGAAAAGTAACTAAATTTAATACACATTTCAATAAGAAGGTAAGAAAAAGAGAGGAGAGATAAATGAGAGATGGGATAGATAACGATGAGAGAGAGAAGAGAAGAGAGAGGATGATAGAAGGGAGAGAGAATATGAGATGGAAGAAAGTGTGTATATATATATATAGAGTGAGAGAGAAAGAAAGAGAAAGAGAGAGGAAAGGAAAGAATGGTATCAAGGCATTTTACCATTATTGTTAGCTGGCCCAAAATCTTGGGAGTTATGCCAGTAATTGCTGTGGGTTCTGTCTATCGGAGTGGTTCCTGATTATTGTCCGATTCTCAGGAAGTAATCCATTAAATGACTTCCCTTTGCCGAGGCATGGAGATGATTGGTCCGCAATAGACACATACACTCATCAGAATCCAAGTATGTACAAATTCCTATGTACAATACTTTTACAGGTTTCAATTAGACTTTGGAAATGGAGAGAAGAAAGAGGTCAATAAAATATTTATTCGAGAAATTTAAGATTCCATCGAAGTACGCAGTATAGTTGGTTGGTTGTTTCTGTTTAGCGGAATATCAAACACTGTGGGTTATTTAATGCGGAAAATTAAATATTTTTTACGAAATTTTATGGCCTTCTCTACACATATTTTAAGCATCTTTTTGTACTTTTAAGGCAAATAATTTTTGGATGGGTAAATTCAGTCAGTTAAGTGACATACGTGATACACGCTTGGGCGATCATGTCTCGAAAGAGATATGACTGACTGGGCAGATGATTATCCCACAGTAAGTTGCCATTACATTCTGCGGTAGACTGGTTGCCAGCCAAGGCTATAGAACCCATTCTGTCCTGTTATTTAACCCATAAATGGAGGGAAGAGACAGATTAATACTTTTCCTAAGGGTATTTGCACGTAAGTGTATGCAATGAATTCAACTGGAATTCGAACTCGTCTCCCCGATTTCTCGTTCCGAGCCGATATCCACTGCACCACAAAGCACATCCGCGGATGAGCAAATAGATGCTCAATAAAAAAAGATTAACAGAAACGCAGAAAAAATCAATTTTAAAAAATGGATTCTTGTCTGTCTTTCAATATGGCAGAGAATGCTGGAAAATCTCATCAAAGATGAGGGAAAGACTGGAAATAACCTAAATACAGTTTTATTGGCGGACGCTGATGATACCATGGACTGAACATGTGAGTAACGATCAGGTTTTGGAAAGGACGGAAGCGAAAAAAACAAAACTGATACTTAACATCAGGAAGATACAGCAAAAATTTCCGGGACATTTAATGAGGAAAGAGGGATAGTATAATCTGATACTAACGAGACAGATAGAGAAAACGAGAGAGAGAAGGGAAAGCAACGCGTAACATACTTGATGGAAAAAAGTATTGCTGTTAATTTTACTACAAAAATGTGTTTTCATACTTATTTTCTGTTATATTTGTTGTCTTTTTGCTTTAAAAATGTGTTGTTGGCCATTTTGTAATAAAAATATATTGTTGGTAATAATGTCATTTATAAAAATTTAATGTTTTTTTATATAAAATATACGGTTTGTTACTATACTATAAAATGTATTGTTGGTGTGTTTGTAATAAAAATGTATTGTTGGCTATTTTGTTATAAAATGTATTATTGGTCAGTTTGTAACAAAAATGCATTGTTGGTTATTTTGCTATAA
The DNA here is from genome assembly GCA_037127315.1 of Ascarosepion bandense. Classification (NCBI taxonomy): domain Eukaryota; kingdom Metazoa; phylum Mollusca; class Cephalopoda; order Sepiida; family Sepiidae; genus Ascarosepion; species Ascarosepion bandense. The sequence goes on from JBBBDQ010000734.1 coordinate 1,393,312, forward strand.
AATGTAAGGTTGGTCAGTTTGTTATAAAATGTATTGTTGGTCATTTTGCTATAAAATGTATTAGTGGACATAAAAAGTGGTTATAAAATGTATTTTTGATTATTTTGCCATAAAAAATGTATTGTTGGTTATTTTGTTACAAAAATGTCTTGTTGGTAATAATTTTATTTATAAAAGATATATTGCTGGTTATTTCACTACAAAAATGTATTACTGTATTTTTTAATAAAACAATATTGTTAGTATTTTTACTATAAAAATAACATTTTGATCTTTGCTTGGAGGTTCACTATTTACCTGTAGCCGGAACCTTAACAGGTGCTATAATCCCGAGTCTGGGTGGCCCTGGGAACATTAACAATTAAGAGATGGTTCATGCTCTTCAAATCCTCCAATCTCCCAATCAGAATTTACTGTCAGATGTAGCTTAGTCATGCACAGGAGACATGCAAGTCAGGTTTTATTTGAATGAGAGAATTACATGTTTAATTTTTTCTAGCAAAGGCAAATACTCTGTTAAATAAATAACAATTAATTTGCAATTTTCGCCAGGCCAAAACAAAATTCTATTTCTGTAATCTTATTTCTTTTGCAGTATTAAAAGTGTATGTAAAATAATAAAGAAGATACAATGAATTTTCCTTGAAAACAGTCTTATATCGTAATCAACACATCCAAGACACACTGCAGTCACTTCTGATGTACAAACAAACATACGCTACACACAGCACAATTATAGGCACGTTAGACAAGAGAAACAATAATGCATACATAATATAGATTCATTGAAAATTTGACACTGATAGGACAGAGTGAAGGCAAGAGGGCCAAACGAAAGCAGCGAGTAACCCACATAACGAGCTTGTAAAAATGGTTGCGAGGACAGATTTTAAGATGGACAGCGAAAAGATTGTAACAATTCAATTGGGGCGCCAGTTTTGAATTCCAGTTTAGCTTGTTGTATTCACATATGCACAAATACCATTGGGAATGATATGAATCCATCGCTTCTCCCTCCAGCTAAGAGTTAAATTTTTTTTAATCATATCACCCCAAGCAAGGCGATAACGCCACTGATGCGCTGGGGGCTACGTAAGGGGAAAAATGGAAAAGAGAAAGCCGGAAACCACATCATAAACAGGGAAAAAGGGATGAGCCTCTTCACCTGTTCAATAGACGTGGATGGAGTGTGAACTGGGCGATAGTTTAGTCTATCTACTCCAATTGAAAAAAAATAAAAAAAGAAAAGAGTGAAAAATTGGAAAAGAGAAAACCGGAAACCGCATCCTAAACAGGAAACAAGGTATGAGCCTCTTCACCTGTTCAATAGATGTGGGTGGAGTGTGAACCGGGCGATAGTTTAGTTTAGTCTATCTACTCCAATTGACAGGACAGATTGGGTTTTATAGCCTTGGTCGGCAACCAGTCTACCACAGCAAGTAATGGCAATCTACTGCGAGAAAATCTACCTAGTCAGCCATGTCTCTTTCATGAGATGATCACTCAAGCGTGTATCAAGTATGGCACTTAACTGAGTGAGCGAAAAGATAAAATTTACTAAGATCTTAGAAGAGAAATTGTGGAGAGCCATGATTGCACAAGTGATATGATTTACGACTCTTTAGCGCCAGTTATTAACATTTTTTAAGAATCATTTCACCTCAAGCAAGGCGGGACCATTACTAGTGCGTAAGGGGGTTACAGTGAGAGAAAAGACTGTGCATAGGGAATAATGAAGAAAGGATAAAATATGAACGGGATTCAAGAAAATAGAACATAGCAATTGATGCTGCACGTAAGTTTTTTTGAGATTGTAGTTATCAGGGAAGCAAGTCAACAGAAGAGAGTTCCACAGCTGGGAAGTGCGAGAAAAGAAACTATTGGAATAGAAGTGATGATTACATTTAACTATTTCAACGATAAAAGTGGCGATTACATTTAACTACTTCAAAGATAAAAGGGTGGGACCTAGATACTAATTTTGTAGTACAATTTTAATTATGTAGTTGTGTCACCAGGTAAAAAGGCTCACTAGAAGGGTTTCCATGAAAATATTTGTAGAAATGACAAAGGAAAGTCACGTCACGTCTGTGAGATTGAAGTCGAGATATCAAGTATGGATCGATTGCATTGCAGTTAATCTTGGATTTTGTCAAGAAGGAAAGTTAGATTTATAAATATGCTGTTCCAACACAGTGACCCAACATTTGAGTTAAAACTTATAAACTTCTTACATCTGAAGCTGTTTGTAATCATTGATCTGAGCATAAGATTGTATAGAGCTGGTAGTTTAGACATTTCTGAAGAAGGTGAACGCAAGGGATAATGTCCATATCAGTTGTGATTTGACGAGGCTATTTAAGAATATGGTTCGAGTTGTCATGTTGGTGATTTGGTTTCGTGGCAATTTATGGTTTTGAATGAAATTTCCTCTGATATAATCTATTCTTAGGTTGATATTTTCAGTTGCTTAATGTAATATAACAATCTGGGCCCACCCGAGGAAGCTGATGCAAGCGGGGGCGTTTCCGGTCGTTGAAAGGAACGGATGTTTGTTTGACCTTATTTCCGGCAGTAGCGGAAATGGCTACAAGAGGCAAACAGAACAGGTGTCTCTGAGAATTACGTGGGAGTGCGTGGGCGAGGCAAAATCCGGAAGTCCCGGTTTGGAGATTATAAAAAGACCTCGGCGCACGGATTTCACGAGAGGAGACAGAGAGACAGAGAGCCAGACCAGACAGAGATCGGCCGGTGAAGAGAGACTCTCCCATCAACCCGTCAACCCATTAGAAGCGCGCTCTCTCGCTCTCTGTTCCCTAGGCTACACGGTTCATCGTCATTAATAAAAATATCACTTGATATATTTTTATATATATGCGTGTTTGTTGTTTATTGATATACAACATTAATACCGATTTATTGTGGAATTATTGCCGTGCATAAAAAAATCTGGTAACATCTACAAATCGGAAATAAGAATAAAAAAAAAGCAATAATAATTATGATTGTTGTGAGGACTGTCAAAAATAAGCAAAATGAGTTTACATTTTCAGGAAGAAAAAGTTTTCTAGCAATTTCTTGATTCAAATTTTCTGGCTACAAGTTTACTTTCTATCAGATATGCCCGGTATGCCCACAAGAGCGCGATGCACGAAACAATTTTTGAAATAATTTAGCCTTTATGTTTGCTTTGTACTAACTTCTACACGAAGAAAGTTAAAAAAATATAAATCGATTTGATGTTTAAGTTGCTGCAAAAAAAAAGTATCGTTTCATTCCTGTTTTGATTTCTTTTCCAGTTTTAAGTTGCAGACATAAGTGAAGAACACTATTTTTATTTGATGTGTATATGAAAAAAATTGAATTCGTCGGAGTTTTACACATATTCTACACGTACACTACACATTAACTCACCTAATATCCACTAGATAATCACAGACTACATAAAAGTAGGTATCTCCAGTAGTTTTCGTTACGTAAGTTTTAAAATGATTTCTTGAGGCATTCGTTTTAGCTTTAATTGAAAACTAAATTATGAAATTTACTAATGTATTTCAAATAGAAAATTATATTGAATGGATTCAACTTTTTGGTCATGTTCAATTAAATCAGTAAAACCAGCCGTTTTTGACACATTGACACACTTGAAAACAAAATTTAATTCTGAGTTTTAAAAATCTTGCAAAAAGAAAATGTACACCTGTGACAAATTATTTGATAAAAATTAGCAAAGTTAAAGTTAAATTAATCTAATTTAAAGCAGTTAATACTTACTTATAGCATGAAATGTTGGATACAAGCATTTCTTAATCACGGAAATTTTGTTTTTTTTTATGTGTTGATTTTGTAATTTCACGAAACTCATGAAATTAAGTAAGTTGGAATAGGGATTACACATGCAAATTTTTTTTTTACCAATATAAAAAAAAAACAGAATTAAAAGTAATTTAATTCATTTGTTAAAAATCCTGAAATTTTCATTCAAATCCAACAATTATTTGATTTTTGCAAGAATTAATGTATTTTTCACCTGAAAAAAGGTGCTTAAACACTAATCGTAAATTAGTTAAAACTTGATGTAAAAAAAAAGAACATGATTTTTAACCAAAATTTCGAATGTGCTAGAAGGGATTAAAAACGATGACAAAACTACATAAACTGCACTTCGAATTGCTTCCACATCCACCCTATTCTCCACATCTGACCCCCAGCGTCTACTGGATGTTTCCAGACCTCAAATAAATGCTCCAGGGAAAGAGATTTGGCTCCAATGTAGAAGTCATATCGGAAATTGAGGCGTATTTTGAAACCAAAGAAAAATCGTTCTACAAAAAGGCAGCGAATTGTTAAAGAATCTTTGGAGTTAGTGTATTACCTTAGAATGAGACTATGTTGAAAAAGTTGTTTTATTAATTAGGCCCGGTATTATTGAATAATGCGTAAATATCGGAATGTTTGTTTTCAGAAATATTTACATATACGCTGAATGGTTCTTTTCCAATATTTTTTCAGACAAGAATTCGGTCAATATCATTCAGTAAGAGCGCCGAAGAATTGCTGTAACCTAAACGAAAACTTGAAGGTAACCTTTTAATTATTCGGACATTAAAAATATTGACTCTAAGGTAAATAATTTGGGTGGTTCAGATATTAGTATTGTTTCGACAGAATACTTTACATTTGGACTGTTATCTTCAATTTCGTTTTTGTTACTACAACAATTCAGCCGTTGTAACCTCTGGCCTTTGTAGGTATCTGTGGAATCGAGTAACCTTCAAGAAATCTCAAACTGATCTTTTTATTTAATTTACGGTAATAGATTGTTTTCATTCCGCTTGGTCATGTCTTGAAATATTTTGTCTTTCTTTTATTAATATTATTTAGTATTTATCACCCTGCTTTCTCTAAAAATATACAATCTGTTCCAGCTCATATGTCACCAAGTTCACAAACACTTTATTAAATTTAATTCATATTATGCTGAACCTAACGGGGTCGGTTGAAAAGTTCATAGCTTTACCAAAATACTCTCATGGAATGCAACTAATGCTATCGTCACACATCCATCGGTATTGTGGTGCGTTGAAATAATTAAACTTGATCTACACTTCTATTCCATCAGTTTCTTTTCTCGCACTTACCGCTTGCGTAACTCAGTTGCGTTTACTTGCTTCCCTGATGGCTTCTGCTTCTTCTTCTATGCATATTGTTCTTTCAAGATGTAGGCGATCATGACTTTCCACGTCTACCTTTTAGCGGGCTTTCTCCTGTTACACCACGCAACCTAGTTCTGTCATCCACCTGCTTAGGCTCTTCAAATATGTTATCCACTGCTTTCTCCTGTCTCTTTTCCCTTCTATCTGGCCTTTTAGTATCAGGTTCTCCGTTCCCTCCTTCCTCATTACATGTCCCAGGAACTTTAACTGTCTTTTTCTGATGTTCAGTATTAATTCCTTTTTCGTTTCCATCCTTTCCAAAACCTCATCATTGCTCACATGCTCGATCCATGATATCCACAGCATCCTTCTGAAGAACCGCTTTTCAGTTGTTTCAAGTTTTTCTTTCATCTTTGATGATATTGTCCAGCATTCACTGCCACATTGAAGAACTGTCATCACTTAACAATCCAGTATCTTTCTCTATTTCTTTTCCTTTCCATATTTTTTCTATCTATATTTATTTCATTCTGTCTATATTTCTTTTTCTTTCTCATGTGTATTTATTAGGCTTAACTAAGTTTGACACAAGGCCGCAAATATTGCTTCCTATTTAGCGGCATATAAATTTCGTATGTAGTTTTCTTAGGAGCATTAGCATTTTTATAAATATTTTTCTTAATTTTGCAAAAATAATGCATGCGATTGAACAAATAGCTATGGTTAAATGCAAAAATGAATAAAAGTATTGTCCAACAACAGAACTGACACAGTTTGCAAAAACAAAAGAAAGAAATGAAATGAAAAGAACAGAACAGAAATAAAATGAAAAGAACAGAATATAAAGAAAGCAAACAATAAATGCAAGATAAATTAGCAGTAATATGAGAAAAATTTCGCAAACAAGGAATTAGTGTTGACACACAAAAGCAAGTTCGGACAAGCAAAACAGATCGGGACTGAGTCATATGAAACTATTAACTGGCCTAGGGAAAAAAAGCAGCATACATTTGTGTGCCTTTAATCTAAAAGGGGAGAGATAAGTGTTTTGCAGTAATTCTCAGTGGATATTAAAATCAACACTGGTACATTTTATTATTATTTTTTTTTACTCTTTTCTTTGTTTCTAGCAAAATTTTCCTGTCTATTAGTACTCTATTCAGTTTCTGGAACGCGTCCATTGCCATGCCAATTCGCCCACGGATCTCTGTGTCGCACTTTTCGTATTCTGTTAGAACACTTCCCAGATATTTAAAGTTTTTGTACCTGCATGATTTTAGTATCCCCCACCTGTATTTGGCATTTTGGGCTTCCATTTTTGCTGATAACCATGAATTCGGTTTTCTTGCAGTTTATTTGTAGTCCTTTTTTTGTCACTCTTATCAGCTACCTTCTGTAAGAGGTCTTGCAGTTTCCTTTCCGTATCTGCTATCAGCACTGTATCATCTGCGTACCTTGTGTTGTTCAAATTGTAACCTCCGATGACAAATCCTGGCATAACATCTTGACCCCTCAGAATAGTCTCGCTGTACAAGTTGAACAGATCCGCTGAAAAGACACATTACTTACACCCCTTTCTGTATTTGTATGTCTGCTGAATTCCTTACCTGTCCGTATGCAGGCGGTTTGCTGCCAGTAGAGATTCTTGATTACTCTTATGTCTTTCCCAATTATGTCGAGAGTGCTGAGCATCTCCAACTCCTTGTGGCGTATTTTGTCAAACGCCTTTGCATAATCGAGAAAACATAGGTACAAGTCCTTCAACATTTGTATTGCCTTCACTGAGAGCAACCTAATCATAAATATGGCGTTCTCTGTTCCAGTGTCTTTGACTAACCCACGCTCTCTGGTCTGATTCTGCTTCTCGCTCTCTTTATCAGGATTCGCACGATCAGTATTGTAATGCAGCTCATTAAACTGATTGTTCGGTGCAGTTCACACTCGTTTGTACCTGGCTTCTTAGGCGGTGCTAGGAAAATCGACTTGCTTAGGTCGTTTGGTATTTCACCACTATAATGTCTAAAAATTTAAATGCAAAATTAATTGCCCTCTTCTGTCTTCTTGAATCCTGTTCATTTTTTTAATCTTTTCTTCAATAACCACTGTTCCCAGTGTTTTTCTCACTCATCGTACTATTGTTGGCCCCGCCTTGCTTTAAATCATTAAAAAACTTTACAAAAAGTTACGACAAGCTATCAAGACAAAACGCCTAGAAAAGAAAAACCGAAGAAATGGATCTTGTTTCACCATGACCATACTCTAGCACACAAGTACTTAAATCTAGAAATACTTGAATTTAGCTTTGAACAGTCTCTATTTTTAAAAAATTTGGCTTTATTTATCAATCATTGTTTACTCAGCATAAGAAACAGTTGGCTGAGCGTCATTATCCCAGTGTTGATGAAGTCCTATGTACTGTTTATTAATTTTTGTTTACTCATTTAAATGTTTTGACTTGTTTGATTTTAGTATTTCTATGAGCATGTTGAGCTTTTCCTTTTGCTGACTGTCGTGCATTCTGTCTTCCTGCAATTGACATTTAGTCCCTTCTTCCCGCATCTTTATCTACTTTTTGTAGGATTCCTTGTATTTTCATTTCTGTGGCTGATATCAACATTGTGTCATCTACATATTGTTACGACTGTGGCTGCCAATAATTAATCTTAGTAGGACTTCTAATTCTCTCAGTATCGACTAACTTTGAAGAAGTCCGGCGAGAAGACACGTCTTTGTTTTATGCACCTTTCTATATTTTTAATATTTACTGAATTCATTTTCTATCCGTATACAAGCGATTTTCTGCCAGTACAAGCTCTAGATTATTCTGATATACATCTAAAATATGGCATGTTACCTAGAAGTTCTAACTCTTCTTTGTGAAGTAAATTATTAAAAAGATTTGCATGATGAGTCTATGTTTCTGTGATGAGGTATTGTAATTATTTGCACTATTTACATTGTCCTCATTTTTTGTAGCCATATTCACAACATATCGGCCATTGTACGCTACGACCTTCTTCAGGTGAATACAATTTCGAACTGAACCCTTTATTTTGTTCAAGGACAGAGGCTTCAGAGGATAAACGCGTTCGATGTATACAGTGACTTGAATCAAAGAGTTGTGAGTTCAGTACCAGAATACAGCAAAGGTGAAACAAAAATGAAGTTGAGTCAAAAGGCGATAACTGATGCTGAGGCAACTAGAAGAAGCATGACTCGTAGAACTAGAACAATGTACCCCCGGCGAATAAAGTAAAAGGTTCAGTTCAAAATTCCAATTAATTAAAGAAGATCGGAGCGCACAACTACGTAAACGTCATAAATGTGGCAACAAAAATGAGCACATAAGTCTGAAGAATTTAAATAGTGTCAATAGTTAAAATTCCTCATCTCAGAAATATGCACAGATATTGAAAATGAATATGACAACAAAACTGAGGACAACAGTCCTAATAATTTAAATCGTGTAAACGTTTGCATCTATATAGATAAAATGCAAGATGTGTGTGTGTGTGAGTGTGTGTCTGTCTGACTGTCCGTATATCCTTATACAAATCCACAATTTTTATCCGATTCTCACCAAACTTATCACAACTATTCTTGAGGCTTCCGGCCAGATAATGGGCTATTTATTTTTTCCGATTTTCCTCCGATATTGGAAATCGATACCCCGATACCCGATCAGCTCTGATCAAGATTAGGATTTCAGTCCTTCTATTGTGGTTCTTGCTGCAGAATATGCTCTAACTTGGTAAAATTATAGTTTTTAGTCTCACACATTAGTAGATCTTCTCAGACAACTCATAAATACCCCGATATTCTATCGAATCTGATCAAAAACCGATATTTAGCCATCAATATGGCTTATTTTATCCAATTTTACTCCCGATTTGTACGATAAGTTTCCATGGACTTACTTAGACTAGTTTAACCTTGGATGACTTATTTGACTCCGATATTGAAAATCGATTCCCCGATATTCTATTGGGTCTATTCAAAATCAGGTTGTAATCCCTTTTATTTTGGTTTTTGCTTCGTGTTTTGCCTATGTAGGTATAATTGTAGTTCTTAGTCTCAGCCATGATACCAGTTACTCAGAAGACTTATTTAGCCTTCAAAATTCAGCTTACGATAGAAAACTTATTTGACATCGATACTAGGAATCAAAATTTTACTTACATCCATTCATTTTTCTTTCAATCTACAGTTTCACATTGACTGGAAACAACTATTGCTTTTTAGTCTATTTAACTTAAATTCCACTTAAACTCTTAACGTTTTCGATGTCAAGGTTTGTTACGCATTAATTTTTAATTCGCACATACGGTGCTGCGCGAAACTGTGTTTAAACATTAACTAGCTTCACGAGTTCTAATCGAATATCCGATTGGCCACGTCAGCTTGACTAAATTGATCTTTTCAAATTACAGCCGTCTGATTGGGCATCGCCTTCATATTACCTTTTATCATTTTCTAATCCTGCACTTTTGCAATTGGTATCTCGCTGTATGTGTCACAAACTCCGGTCAACAACTTGCAAGGTTGCTTATGCACACCTTTTGCTCTTCTGATTTCACTGTAATTCTTTCTAAACGACCAAAGTTTGCCACGTACTTAGACTGACAGCCCTGTGAATTCGTTCCGTTTTAAATCCATGCCACCCCAAAAAAGATGTTTTATAGGGCGCCTAGGCGCCGAGGCATCGGCAAAGAGGGCCACTAGAGCCAAAGCCCCTCTATTACTGCTGTGCGATTGTCGTAGCGCAACTGAAACTTATGATAGGCGTTCCCTTAGGTCATCCAGAGATTGCTTCCGTATAAAACTTAGGCGCTCCAGATTGAATGAATCTATACGGTCTGAGCTTAACGCTCAAGCTACTGCTGATAGGGGCGCTTTAAGGGTTTCTGAAAGAACAGAGCAGCGACGGTCTCAGCTTTAACGGACGCCGCTGCTAAGTTACGTTCACGGGCTTTTGAAAGTACAGAGCAGTGACGGTCTCGGGGCTTAACGGAAGCCGCTGCTAAGGTACGTTCGCGGGCTGCCGAAAGTACGGAGCAGAGACGGTCTCGACGATTAGTGGACGCCGCTGCAAAGAAACGTTCAAGGGCGGCTGAAAGTACAGAAAAGTGGAGGGTTCGCAATTTAAGCAACTGTGCCAGAACTTTAGCTTCACGAGCTGCCGAAAGTATAGAACAGCAGAGGGCTCGCAATTTAAGCAACCGTGCCTCTACTTCAGCTTCGCGGGTACCGAAAGCAGAGAACAGCGGTCCGCTAGGCTTGCGAGGGTCGCCTCCTCAGTTGCATCTGATAGAGCATCACATATTCTACAGAAACGGAATGCTATGCTGGAAAATAATAACCGATGTCGGGTAGCTAACCGAGGGATAACCAGTCTCAATAAACCATTTTGGTTAAGACGTGCTTTCCACTGCACGCCTTCCGTCAACTACGCTTTACGTGCTGACATGCAAATTGGCAATATGAATAACGTTTGCAGACGTTGTCAGTGTCGGGATCGCACCTTACAGACCCATGCTTCTCGCACGGTCAACTTTACGTTGGCTGCTCACGTGTGGGAAGTAAGAGTGATATTTTCGTCCTAGCACCGCAAGGTAAAGCGAAAAATGTAGTTTACATTGAAGATCTGTACGGTTACCAACCATTGGAGCGTCTGTCTGGTAATCGGCGGCTCCCGGTTTTCCTTAGCCTCTGCATCTGTGGGTTTCTCACACCAAGCTTAGGGATCCGCATTAGGAAAACCACTATATAGGGAGCAATGCTTCTTCCCACAGTCCACAAAGACGAAAGTTTTAGACAGTACCCTCTAAATAGTAATTTCCCCTAATTAATGTGACCTAGGTAATCAGGGTGGCCAAAATTGAATTTATGATACGTGCTGTGTGAGATTTTAAGTACTTTTCCCAAACCTTAAGATATTAAGACACATTTAGGCGATCTGTTTGCATGGGGTCGATTTATTAATGGTCTAAGGACGGTTAAAACTACTAACAAGACTAATTCTCCTTTCCTACGGATCAGGCAAATTTTCTGAGAGATACCGTACATTGCGGAGGTTAGATTCAAAACTGCCGTGTCTTAGATGCAATTGGAGAGAGACAGGGATTCGTTGAATCTGCCGAATCAGTCGAGCGTGTCCATGCAATTCAGACCAGCAAGCATGGCGCGGTGAGAGAAAGTGTGAAGTGAGACTAACGTTCAGTGAAAGCTGTACGGACAAAGAATTGTTGGTTCAAAACCAGCAGCCTCTAAATGGTTGACAATAACAATAGGGGCCACCAGTATCGCAAAAATGTGATAAGGGATTTTCCGAGTAATCCCCACTGCCAGTTACAGCCTGGCACAGTGTAAATAATCCACGAGTGCACTTCCTCTCACTTGCCTGCTTCTGACTGATTGTGGTGGCGTTCTTTCGTTTTGCATTGCATGCTGGTTGTGGTGTTGGAGAATTTCTACGGTTTCGAGATCAACCTTTCAAAAACCTACGTTTTTCGTGCCAACGTCTAAAGAGTCTGAGCTCCAGGACCATGTATTAGTTTTAATGCTTTCATTACACCTGAACAACGCCGGGTTATACTGTTAGTAATGTATAAAACATAGATATTCTAAGCATAAATATTGCATTCTTTGTTCCAGTGTTTTAACAAAACTACGGAGTTCTTCCTACTCCCACATGCGTTCTCTGGCTGTCAGTTAAGGGCCATACGTGATACACGTTTGAGCGATAATGCCTCGAAAGAGACATAACTTACTAGGCAGGAGAATTTTCCCGCAGTAAGTAGCCATTAATTTCTGTGGTTGCAAACCATTGCTATATAACCTTTATTTAACCCATACATGGAGGGAGATGACCCGGATTAATATATTTCACAAGGGTAATAAATAATGAAGCAGTGCAGGTAGAAACAGTGACGAAACTACTTGATATTTTTGAGGGAATAGATTAAGTCAGTCAGTTAGGTGACCTATGTGATACATGATTAGGTGATCATGTCTTTTTCAATCCATGACTGACTTGACAGAAGATTTTACCGCAGTAGTTTGACATTTCTTTCTGTCGTAGACTGGTTGCCAAACAAGGTTACAGAATCTAATCTGTCCTGTTATTCAACCTATAGCTGGAGAGAGAAGAGATGGATTTCTCAAGGTTTTTTGCGCGTAATGGAATGCAATAAATTCAGCTGGAATTCAACTGTTCTATTTTTTCATCAACATTCCGATAATAGATTTGGTCTTATGGCTCATTGCTGATGGATTTTTAGTCTGGACTATAAAATAGATTCACTTAGGTCATACGGTAAATCAAAACTATTTTATATTTCATATTTGCTTTTAAAAAGAAATGTTTTAACGAGAGTAAAAAGGTTTATGGTGCGTTTGATGACATTTTCGAATTTTGTTGAAAGCAAATATGAAAGTTTCACAATTATCGCGGATGGTGACTGGTTTTAATCAGTAAGACGAAATAACATTGGATCATTGTTCCCATGGTTGTCAGAATCATTAATTTCCCAGTTTCCATTGCTCTTTGCCGATACATTTGTCTACTGAACTCCCATCTTAAAGTTCTAAGAAAAACGTGTTGTTTTAAAGTTTCCTGTTAAAAATTATCATTATGCAATGAATGATTAAACAGAAGAAACGGTACACAATGTCAGAGTTTATTATGAAACTGTGTTTTTTACAATAAAATTCGTATTAACTAACCTTTGTTGGGAAGATTACTATCAACATCGTCTACGATTCAGCTGACGATCAGTCAGTGAGTAAAGTGCCATACATGATACACGCTGGGGCGATCATGTCTCTTTCAATCAATGATTGACTAGGCCGAAGATATTCCCGCAGTAGTTTGACATTTCTTTCTGTCGTAGACTGGTTGCCAACCTAGGCTATCCAATCTTTCCTGCTAATTAACTTATAGCTGAAAGAAGAAGAGATCGATTCTCACCTTTCCTAAGGGTAGCAATGGCGATCCTGTTTAAGTCTCCCTAAATTCTCTCTCGCCGGTGAATTTCAACACCTAACGAGCTTTACATTCATTACTATTAAGCTCAACTCCATAAGGAGTCGGTATTTTTTCTTTTTCATAATCATGTTTGTTTTTTAAATCTCATATATTAAAGCTAGTGACAAGGTTTAGGAACCATTTGAGGGTTTGTTGGATGAATGAAAGACGACAGTTTATTCTTTCAGTTTATGTCATGTCGTCGATTTAGTGAATGTTTCGCGGGTTCCGTAGCTCTTGAACGATGTGTTTAACCTCATTTGAAGCACATCCACTGGACTTAGGTTCTCAGAAAAAAATGACTTGTGTTGCTTTGAGATTTATTAGGAAGACTGACTTAGCTGACCGCCTGCAATCACTCTCTCACCGGCGTGACGTGGCTTCCCTGTGCCTCTTCTATAAGTACTTTCACGGCTTCTGCTCGGATGAACTTAAATCACTGGTACCCCCTAGGTGTGAATTTGCACGAGATACTAGATTGGCAACTAGGTCCCACCCCTTTTCAGTGAAACCGATGAAATGTAACCGCAATTTCTACACTTCCCGCCTGTGGAATTCCCTTCCTCATGATTGCTTCCCCGACGGCTACAACCTCAAGGAGTTTAAATGTAAGGTCAATAGACACCTCCTAACACACTAACTCGCACCCATTCTCTCCAACGCTCTCCCTACGTACCTAGTAACTTGTCTATCACCATCCCTCTGACAAAAGAGCTACAATTATGTTATGGATGATTAGACAAGAGAAACAGCAGAAATGTACACAGTGTCTGAGTTTGTTATGTGACTCAATATTTTTATAGTGAAATTCATATTAAACAAGCTTTGTTGTTTAAAAAAAATCAGAACATATTTCTATTTCTATAAACATCGTGTGAGTTTATTTTGAGGACACATCTTATTTAAAGTAAACAATTTCATCTTGCTGAAACGAACAATTTCAGTAAAGTTAGATCTAAAACGTGAAAAAATAGTAAAGCATCTGTAAGCCTAATTTTGGTCGATCCTGTCTTTCAACAAAACGTAGGATGTTGAAAGGTTGATCTCGAAGCCGTAGAACTTCTCCAACAACACAACCAGCATGCAGTTGTTAACTGCAGTTCTAGACCCCTATCTCCCTATGTTAAATTTTGGGAAGTTAATTTCTAACATTATACGGTGTAGGCTTACAGTTTAACTATTTGTATCAATTTTAGATCTAAAGTATCGCCCAATTATGATTCCAAGATGAAGCACTTTCTCATAATGCTTTGGTGTTAATAGACTAAAATAACCAAAACTTTCAAAAACGTGGGTCCAGAAGAAGGGTTAGCATAGAATGGCCACCTCGTTCACCTGACCTAACTTTTTTGTAGGAAGAGGGTAGGAAAGAACACGCTTTATGAGAGAAAACTCCACATAGTGGACGAATCAAAAGAGTACATCTCAGAAGTATTCATTGAAATTGATGTAGATCGGGATTTGTGTCGTGTTGTGTTCAGAAGAGGTTCAAAGAATGTTGCAGTGTTGAAGGACGGAGGATATTTGGAGCACTTAAGAGATTAAACTGTTCCAAAAAATGTAAGTAAAGTGTTAAACAAATGTATATAAACAGTTTTAAACAAATACGATTGTAATAAATATATAAGTAATAAAATTAATGAATATACTTATATAAAGTAATGGTTATAAATTATTTTGTGGATGTAAAGTTTTATAAGGCAAACACGGGCATCATAAATCCTTAGTTATAAATAAACGCAAAGGATATGTCAAAACTAAAAACAGGATCGACCAAAAGTAGACTTACAGATGCTTTATTGCTTCTTTCACGTTTTAGATCTAACATTACTGAAAGGTTCTTTTCAGCAATGTGAAGTCCTCATTCCCCAATTATGCATTGGTAGTAAGGAACTATATTAACCAAACCTTTCAAAAAACGTTTTTGAAGAAGGGGTAGCATGGAATGGCCACCTCGTTCACCTGACCTAACTTTTTGTAGAGAGAGGGTAATAAAGAACAAGCTTTATTAGAGAAAACTAAACATAGTGGACGAATTAAAAGAGTACATCTCAGAAGTATTCATTGAAATTGATGTAGATCGGGATTTGTGTCGTCGAGGTTCGAGGAATGTTGCAATGTGGAAAGAGAAACATTTGGAGCACTTAAGATATTAAACTGTTCTAAAAAATGTAAGTAAAGTGTTAAACAAATGTATATAAACAATTTTGAACAAATACGATTGTAATAAGTATATATGTAATAAAATGTCCTAAAAAATCTAATAGTATATACCTGCTACGTGTAAGCATACTTTTGGCCCAATATATTTTATTAATACAATTTCCAATATACATGAAAAAATATCCTACTCTGCATATTAATATGAGATATTAATTACCATTTTAGCTATTGATTTAAAGTGAGTTGGCATTTCTTTTTCAATCGCATTCAAATATTTTTACATTTTAAAAAGGAACATGTTTAGAATAGTGAAAAAGATTTACGGATCATTTGATGACATTTTAAAACATTTTTATAAGTAATTATATACTTTCGACTACAGATATTTGCTTATAATTTTAAACTTTTATGGTAAAGGTAATATTTTTAGATATTTAGTTTGTAAATCATAAAATATATTGTTGCTACTCTAAACTTATTTATAAATGGAACTTTGTCTGTGTGTGTGTATGTGTGTGTGTGTGTGCCTGTGCGTGTGTTTGTCCGTTACCTATAGACTCCGAAACGGCTGAACAAATTTTCTTGAAAATTTACACAGTTGTACTATAAGTGTCTGCAAGTATTCTTAACTAGATATTTTTGTGTCGAGTTACACCCGATAAATATCGAAAATCGATAATCAAAAAAATCGAGGGTTATAGAAGGAGTGGTCCGATTTTAATTAAATTTGATACACTCATAGACATAAGAAACGATATTCAGAAGTTTCAAGGTTGCAGTTCTTACAATAGTGCAGAAAATCGATAATATAAATATATATAAAAAGCAAGATGTTTGTATATGTGTATGTTTATCTGTCTGTATGTCTGTATTTTTTCAGCCCTTTTATTTTGGTTTTTGCTTCGGGTTTGGCTCTAAATAGGTATAATTGTAGTTCTTAGTCTCAGCTATGATACCATGACGAAAAAAACTTATTTGATATCGATACCAGGAAATCAAAATTTGACTTACGTCCATTCATTTTTCTTTCAATCTACGGTTTCGCTTTAACTGTAAACAACTATTGGTTTTTAGTCTTTCGTGCCAACGTCCAAAGAGTCTGAGCTCCAGGACCATGGATTAGTTTTACAGCTTTCATTACGCCCGAGCAACGCCGGGCTATACTGCTAGTTTTTGTATAAATGTGAATTATTATATTTTTATAGTTCCAGTGATTGTCATTTTGTTATAAAAATGTAGTGGTGGTCATTTAATTATAAAAATGCGGTGATGATTCTTGATTAGTGATTCACCTCCTACATAAGGTAGCTGAAGAGAGTGACAAAAAAGGACTACTAATAAACTGCAAGAAAACCGAATGCATGATCACCAGCAGGTACAAAAATTCAAATATCTGGGAAGTGTTCTAACAGAAGACGGAAAGTGTGACACAGAGATCCGAAGGCGAATTGGCATGTCAAATGACGCGTTCCACAAGCTGAGTAAAGTATTAAGAGAGAAGAAACTTTCACTAGAAAGAAAGAAGAGAGTACTGGGTTGTTATATGATGTCAGTTCTTCAATATGGCAGTGAATGCTGGACAATATCATCAAAGATGAAGGAAAAATTTGAAGCAACCGAAATGTGGTTCTAGAGAAGGAT
Organism: Ascarosepion bandense; assembly: GCA_037127315.1. Classification (NCBI taxonomy): domain Eukaryota; kingdom Metazoa; phylum Mollusca; class Cephalopoda; order Sepiida; family Sepiidae; genus Ascarosepion; species Ascarosepion bandense. Next base: position 1,410,298 of record JBBBDQ010000734.1, read on the forward strand.
GCTTTGGATATGATGGGCCGAGCATGTGAGCAATGATGAGGTTTTGGAAAGTATGGAAACGAAAAGAAAATTAATATTGCCCGCCAGGAAGAGACAACTAAAGTCCCTGGAACATGCAATGAGGAAGGAAGGCTTGGAGAACCTGATACTAACAGGCCAGATAGAGCAAGAAAAGACAGAGGAAAGCAGCGGATAACATTCTTGAAAGGCCTGAGCAGGTGGATGACAAAACGAGGGTTGCGTGGTGCTGCCGAAGAAAGTGTGCTAAGAGCAACCAGGGATAAGGAGAGGTGGGAAGCCATGATCGCCAACGTCCTGAAAGGACAAGGCCAATAGAAGAAGAAGATTTGCCCATACTTGGGTCCTTAACAGGTGCTACCACCCAGGGTCAGGGTGGACCTTGGAATAACAGCAGTTATGATGTGTTTTCATGGTCCTGAAAATTTCCAATCTCCCGATCAGTTGCCTTGCTGCCGGATGTAGTTTATCGTCATACTGAGTTGATCGTGAATTTCAATAATGTGTCACAGTTCTCATTACTCTTATGGCCTTGTTCCATTCCAAGCTGATTCTAGTAAGTAACCGTTGACACGAATTAAAGGAGTTTCATACAAGCTCTTTTATACTCAAGCACGGACACAAAAATATGCCCCTCCTCTTTAAAGACACGTCCTTATGCACAGATGACATTGACAAACGCACAAATACACTCTAATAAATGCACAAACAATGTTCACTTGTGTCAGATACAACAAGGACAGATGCGCATACATTCTTTTTAGCATGGACGAAAACTTCGCTTTGTTGTCCAATAAGGATAGTTTCGGGCCGGGTAGCGTGGGGTTCTGAAGATCCACAATTGATGATTTGAGAGCAATGGGATGCCGAGGTAGAAATGTTGTATGGGAAAAATATTTTTGCGAAAGAAATCGTTCACCTTTAAGCTATTCTACTTGAAGTTCTTCTACTTGAAGTGAAGAGGTAGAATGTTGCAAAACCTCTTTTTTCCTGTCTTCTATATGATTGGCACTCCTTCCTCCCTATTTGTTTTTTCTCAAACCTCTCCATCTGTTTTTCCCCTAATTTCTTTTAACCAGGAAAATGTTTAACGTTTTTCCCTCTTTTATTTGCATCTTTATTCCATTTTCTTTCGTCTTCGTGTTTTCGTTCTTTCTCTTATCGTTTTGTTCCTTTTGACGCATACTTTCTGTTTCTAAGCATGTTTCAATTCACTTATTCCTTCTTCATTGGCTTTTTTCTTATTCTTATTTAAACAGCTTTGTTCGTTCTTTTTCTGCTAATTATCTCGACTGTTCTATTCTGATAATAATTCTTTGTTCCTCTTGTTTTATTCAGTTCTTTCTATTACACATTTCCATCTATTTTTATCTTCCTTCCTAACTTCTTCTTTCCTTCCTTCTTTCCTTTTGTTTTCTTTCCTTTCTTCTTTCCTTTCTTCTTTCCTTCCTTCTTTCCTTTTGTTTTCTTTCCTTTTTTTCTCTCCTTCCTTTTCCTTTCCTTCCTTTCAGTTTATTATGCCTTCAATTTTCTTCACTTTTTTATAATACTTTATCTTTTACTAAGAGCCACAAGGGATAGAGAGACAGAGAGAACCATGATCGCCTACGTCCTGAAGGGACAGGGCACATAGAAGAAGAAGAATCTTTCTTGTCTTATTCGCTGCTTCAGTTAAGCTTTTCCAACTGATATTCTTTCTGTTATTATGTTTCTATTAATTACCCCTTTAATTTGTTCTTACTATTAATAAATCTTTGTTCTCCTTGTCTCATTACATTTATAGATTCGCTTTTAAAAATCTAATTTCAAAATTCTTTCTTCCTTCTTTCCTTTTCTGTCATTTATCCTTTTTATTTTTATTTTCTTTCTTTGTGCTTCTTGTCCCATCGAACGTAGGTTTCCATTAAATTTCTAATTTGCTCTTCATTCGTTCCTTTCGCTGTCCATTATTTTGGTTTTAAGAATTCTTTGCTCTTCATGTTTCATTCAGTATTTTCAGCGCAATATTTATTTGTATCTTATTTTAAAGTCTTTCCTTCTTTCCTTTTTCTTTTTTCCCGTCCACCCTTCCTTCCTTCCATCCCCCCTTTCTTCTTTCTTTTCTTCCTTTCTTCTTTCCTTCCTTTTCCTTCATTCTTTTTCTTTCCTTCCTTACTTCCGTCCTTCTTTCCTTCATTCCTTCCTTCCTTGCTTTCCCAACTTTTTTCTTTCTTCTTTCCTTCCTGTTTTCCTTCTGTTTTCTTTCCTTCCTTCTCTCCTTCTTTTCCTTCCCTCCTTTCTTCCTTGCCAACTTTTTTCCTTCCTTCCTTCTTTCCTTCCTTTTTTCATTGCTCCTCTACCTCTTTCTTCCTTCCTTCCTTCCCCACGTCTTTTTCCTTCCTTCCTTCCTTCCTTCCTTCCTTCCTTCCTTCCTTCCTTCCTTCCTTCCTTCCTTCCTTCCTTCCAAAAATTTCCTGGATTTCCCTTACCCCCATTCTTCCAAAAATATTCTAGAAATACTATCACTCCAAAACAAAAGATGTCAATTTAAAAAAAACACCAACCAAAAAAGGAAACAAAAAATGAAAATATAATTAAAAAGAAACAATAAAATCGGGCAAATAAAAATACAAATAATAAGAAATTATACAAATCAATAAAGCATAAATAAATAAACGGGAGAATAAAAAGAACGACTAAAATTATAAAAATATTTTTAAAATACTGAAAATAAAATTATGTATGTTTTTAATAAAAAGTAATTGAAACAAAAACGAAGAAATCTCTGGGGGGCAATTTTGTTCACGGATCTGGAGAAGGACTGCTTTTAAAAAAAAGCAACAGAAAATCTAACAAAAGAAAACAAATAAAAAAATACTTTTTACCTCGGGTAAAACGTGAGTTGTGCGTGAGAACTTGACAGCCAGGGGCGAGGTTATTATGACTTTGGAGTTGGGGAGTGTGGTGATGTACACACACACACACACACACACACACACACACACACACACACACACACACACACACACACACACATATATATATTTATATATATATTTGTGTGTCTATGTGCATAAAAGCTTACAAACAAATAAAAAGGAACGAATGGATCATTTAAAAGAAAGTGAGAATCGATGATGGGAGGAGGTAGATAGTTTGTTGGAATGACAGGGGTAGGTATTGGCTGTTTTAAAGGAGTGAAACGAAGAGGTCGAAAATTATGGAGGTGGGAAGCGCATTTTTTGTGATATAACATGATATAAAATAAGAAAAATTAAAAAGAAAATATTATTTCGTGAAAATAAATAAAAATAAACAAATATGGGTGAATAAATTATATTCCAGGTAAAAGTGATAAAGAATATATCTATCTCTCTCTCTCTCTCTCTCTATATATATATATATATATATATATATATATTTAATATATATATATATATATATATATTTAATGTATATATATAAAGGATATTGGAAAAGTAACTCCCTACTTTTTCTGAATGATGAACTCTTCAATCTTGTAAAAATTATAGTTAGAAGGAAGAGTCCATCATACATAAAATAGATAGCTACTTTTCAATCAATCTATATATATATATATATATATATATATATATATATATATATATATGTGTGTGTGTGTGTGTGTGTTTTCAATTCATTTGTGAACATTCGCACATATGCACATGTACAGTACAGCGAAGAGCATACGTGCACTAGTTTTTAATTACATTACTTACTTTGCGAGTACAAATAAATCCGTAAGCCAGAAACTTATTCCAGCAATCAAGATAATGAAAAAAACTGACACATTGAAAGACACAAAAATACATTCTTGATAAAATAATAGGCAAATCTGTAATATTATTTTTTCTTGACCTGGCATCTCGTCTCTAGTCACTTCCTCATTGCCGTAACGTAACTTACTTCTGCCTTTTCCAGAAATATGTTCATGGAAAATGTTCTGCGCTTTCCACTTTGGTTCACAGATTTTTTGAATTTAGGCGTAATACTAGATTAGGATGTACATTGTGGTGCAGTGGATATCTACTTAGAACAAGAAATCGGGGAGCCTTGTTCGAATTCCAGTTGAATTCCTTGCATTCACTTACGCGCAAATACGCGGTATTAATCCGTCTCTTCCCCCCAGTTATGGGTTAAATAACAGGACAGATTGGGTTCTATAACCTTAAATGGAAAACAGTCTATCGCAGAAAGCAATGGCAAACTACTGCGGGATAATCTTTTGCCCAGTCAGTCATGTCTCGAAAGAGACATGATCACCCAAGCGTGTATCACGTATGGCAATTGACTGACTGACTAGATTAGCGGTAAGCTCTCCTGATTTTACAATTGAAATGGCCAGATGAGAAGCGTACGTCACTTGCTAAAAGTTTCTTCTCTCGCACTTCTCGCTTCTTACTTTTCTTTTCTCGCTTCTTCAGGCTTCTTACTTTCCAGGCTGCACTGATCTTCAAAAATTTGGAGTTAATCTCAATCGTCATCTTTGGTCTTTTTAATTCCTGTTCTATTTCTTTAATGTTTTCTTTTTCTGATAATCTCTCACGCTCTGTTACTTTCGTGCGTCTTAGTAGTTTTTTGCCTTGCTTGGGGTGAAATGATTAAGAAAAAAAATACCACGAGGCAGTAATAAAATATCCGTCATAATAATCCGGACCCGTTCCTTCATTTTTAGTTTAACGGTAAGCGCGCTAATCTCACAAGCCATTGATACTGATTTCGATTATCCTTTAGTGACCAACAAATATGGCTTCATAAACGTATTGGCAACTAACAAAATTTGGAAGAAAATCTAAAAATAAAAATCAATATAGTATTGGCGGCAAGCCCAAATTTGCTAGAAGACTCCCGGGGTACTTCCATATAGAAAAAGAGGGTAAGATTAACTTGTACATGTCTCCTTAAAATTTAGTATCCAGAAAGAACGGACGGTGATGATTACTTAGTTCGTCTCGCAGACGCTTCTATGTTGAACTCAATTATTACGAGACTATGATGAGTAAAAAAATCGAACATTATTATGGCGTATAAAATGAAATTCGAGCGCCCAAAAAAAAAAATGAAATGTACTATTAATGATTTTCAAAGCTTTCTTGTTGATATTTATTATGTACACTTAAGCAGATTTAGCGAAATTAACATATCATTCATAATATTACTTCGTGCGTTTTGTTTCTTTTTAATTATCTATATTAGTATAATTTGGTCCAATGTGGTTCCAGTTTGTTTTTTGACGAGAATAAATCAATAAATCCATAACCTGTTATTATTCGAGAAATATTCGATTATGTTAAAAATATTAATGTAAAAGTAATAGCTTTCTCCACTGTTTAATTATCGATGTATATATATATATATATATATATATATATATATATATAGTTATCCGCTCACAGCTCATCAGTACGGTTAGACATCTGATTGCTTTTAACCCAGGATTGAAACCCGACCAAATTGGCGTCAGTCGGCGATTCTGCCTCTGAGCTATGGGCACTCGGTAGAAGGAGACAAACATTTAGCGTCTGATATATCATACGCCAGTGGCCAGAGTGATCTAATTCATTACTGAATGAGCGATGCATAGATAGATGCTAGAGTAGCTACTGTTTTTTCTAAGTCTACCATTCTTCCAGAGTGCTCAATCAGGAACTGAGAGCGTATATATATATATATATATATATATATATATATATAGAGAGAGAGAGAGAGAGAGAGAAAATGACAACCCGTGAAGACGGAAAGAATAATTCAAAATATTTTATCTAATTAATACAAAATATCAGTTAGACAAAAATTGAGAGATCCAATTGATATTATCCAGAGCAGATATATTGAGAAGAAACCTCCACACATAAAAGGTTACAAATCTAAAATTTATTTTAGAAAATAAAGAAAATTTTATATATATATATATATATATATATATATATTGTTCATGAACGGTCAGAACAAGGCAATCGAAAAACCTTTCTTTACATTGCTGAAAAAGATATGGTTTCCATAATAGACCAAATCAAATTTAAAAAAAATATCAACAACTTACAAAATCTATTAAACACTGAAGTAAAAAAATTAAAAAAGTACAAAATATCCTTATTAAAAGAAGACAAATCTAACAACATTTATGAAATAAGTTCAAAGAAATACAGAAAAAAGATAAATGAAAAAATCAACAAATATAAAAAGGCTTCAGATTTCTATATTGAAAATATCCACCCGGAAGCTAAAGTAATCACAGAAAAGTTGGGTTTAAGCAACAGGGTACAAATTTTGACCAGTAAGCAAGCTTTCCTAACGAGAAAAACCACAAACAAAAATAATTTTCCCAATATCACCTCCTACCAACTCATAAACCCAATAAAAACTGAAGTAGGTAAGATAAGCCATCCAGTATTTTAAACAAAAACAAAAACATGTGTCTTACTGAGGATTGATACTCAAGCCAACCAGTGAAAAGACACAGGTGGTTATATTCTTGGTTTCAAAAAATTAAAAGCAAAAATACATATACTTTCAGAGAATATAATATAAAACATTTACCCATCGATATCTGAAAAAAGCTTCATGGAAAGCGTTACATTGCGTTAAACGGTACCTAGATATATCATCCAATATTATAAATATAAAAATACATTGCAGAAAATTCATACTGTTCCACAATAGTGAAGCATGGATTACAAATATAAAAAGTGCATATTTGATGTACCACAAAGCTCATTTGATGGAGCCGAAAATTCAGGATTAACTGGCATTTATATTCTAAGTAAAATTAATGAAATAATCCACATGGACAAACATGGATTATACAGAGGTGATGGATTGCACCGGAAAACAAAAGTGAAAATGATACAATAAGAAAAATGCTTTTCAAACTGTTAAAAAATCAGTCAGTTTAGGTGCCATACGTGATACACGCTTGGGCGATCATGTCTCGAAAGAGACATGACTGACTGGGCAGAACATTATCCCGCAGTAGGTTGCCATTGCTTTCTGCGGTAGACTGGTTGCCGACCAAGGCTATAGAACCCAATCTGTCCTGTTATTTAACCCATAACTGGAAGGAAGAGACGGATTAATACCTTTCCCAAGGGTATTTGCGCGTAAGTGAATACAATGCATTCAGCTGGAATTTGAACTCGGCTCCCCGGTTTCTCGTTCCGAGCCGATATCCACTGTACCACAACGCACAAGAAACCTAAATCATAACGTACAAAATAACATCACTATCAAGGAATGTAACTGTAGGGACCGAAACATATGCCCATTTAACAAAAGTTGTAAAACAGAAGGGGTTATTTACAAAACAGTGATGTACATGATATAGATAGACAAACAAAAATATATTTGGGATCTACTAAATGCATTTTTAAAAACAGATGGAACAATCATAAATTTATATTTAAAATAGAAAACCTCAAAAACTGTACCAAACTGGCTAGCCATGTATGGAAATTAAAACTGAAAAATGGAAAAGACACTGATATATCTTGAAGTATAGTGAAAATAGTTAAACCATACAACAGTGGATATATATACAGATTGTGGCAGGAATCAAAGTTAGCCATCATGTTCCAGACCAAAAATATTACGAAATGAAAGATTAGAAATTATGTCCAGATGTAATCATGGCTATAAATACATTCTAGGGGTCATACAAACATAGAGGGAAGTGTTGTAAGATCCTTAAATAATTCCTCCGTAATTTTGAAAATTTTCGGTTCTTTAAAAATTCCAGTCGCACGTTCGTAAAAAAATCCCTGTTCGTACGTTGGAAAAACGGAAAAATCAGTTATTATGAATCGCCTGAAGATACCGAAAGGGAGAATCCCAGGTTGCGGAAATAACTCATTTCTAAATGAAAGATATCAAAAAGTTCTATAATATAAATGTATTGAAATTTTTTATTAATCAAATGTCTATTGGTCTAATTTAATTATGATAAAAAGTTATATATATATAAGTCATCCACATACAAACTCGACCGAATTGGTGTCAGTCGGAGTCGCTACTCCATAAGCCATCGGCGCATGGAATTAGTTAAGGGAAATTTTAACCTCTTGTATATAAGCAGTGTATACAGACGCCAGTCACCGAGAGAACTCAATTCATTTCTGAAGAGTCACGCATCTAATATATATATATATATATATATATATATATATATATATATAGTGTTGAGTTATGATTGATGATGCTTAGTAACAAGTTTGTTGATTTTCAGTGGTTTACTGATAAAAATTATTAATTATTTTGGCAAGAAGGATTTTTGTCGTAAAGTGCTCGATATCGAGACAGAGCGTTAATAGAATTACTTTGAAAAAGTTTATCAAGTTACTCACAAGAATGACATGGATTTGAAATTTCGTGAAGGTACTACTATGATGACCTTACTCAACCAAATATGTCTCCGTCATTTTATTTCATTTTATAGATCTTGGTGTAATATAATATTTTGTACTTCACAACAAAATAATATGATATTAAATAAATACTTTGCCTGCCTGAATAATATCAGTTACCAAATTATTAACAATAATGACCCTTCAAAAAATAATTGCAATTAACGAAAAAAATAAAACCTGCCTATTGAATGGCAAATGTATGTAGGAAAGTATTGTTTATAGAGCTCGAATTCATTCGGATGGTGATGATGTCAAATTTCAAACATTTCTAACAGATGAGATTTAACAATCACATACATATTGTCTTTTAAAAACAGTAAATAATGCAAAAGTAATGCTTTATTAATATATTATTGGACACTCCATCCACGTCTATTGAACAGGTTAAGAGGCTCATCCCTTGTTCCCTGTTTAGGATGTGGTTTCTGGCTTTCTCTTTTTCAATCTTGTTCACTTTTCTTTTTGTTTATTTTTTTTTTTCAATTGGAGTAGATAGACTGAACTATCGCCCGGTTCACACCCTACCCACGTCTATTGAACAGGTGTAGAGGCTCATCCCTTGTTCCCTGTTTAGGATGTGGTTTCCGACTTTCTCTTTTTCAATCTTTTTCACGTTTCCTTTTTGTTTATTTTTCTTTTCAATTGGAGTAGATAGACTGAACTATCGCCCGGTTCACATCCACCCACGTCTATTGAACAGGTGTAGAGGCTCATCCCTTGTTCCCTGTTTAAGGTGTGGTTTCCGACTTTCTCTTTTCCAATCATTTCACTTTTTCTTTTTGTTTATTTTTTTTTTTTCAGTTGGAGTAGATAGACTGAACTATCGCCCGGTTCACATCCACTCACGTCTATTGAACAGGTGTAGAGGCTCATCCCTTGTTCCCTGTTTAAGGTGTGGTTTCCGACTTTCTCTTTTCCAATCATTTCACTTTTTCTTTTTGTTTATTTTTTTTTTTCAGTTGGAATAGATAGACTGAACTATCGCCCGGTTCACATCCACCCACGTCTATTGAACAGGTGTAGAGGCTCATCCTTTGTTCTCTGTTTAGGATGTCGTTTCCGGCTTTCTCTTTTCCACTCTTTTCACTCTTACGTAGCCCCCTGCACACAACCTTTCCACTCTTTTCACTCTTACGTAGCCCCCTGCACACCAGTGGCCTTACCGCCTTGACCGGGGTGATATGATTTTAAAAAATATTAAAAAACAATAACAAGAACCCAATTATTACCTGGAATATCATAGCTAAATTTAAATCTTACAATGGAAAAGGAGATAAAAGTAACTTATGTCATTTAAAAAAAAAACTTGTCATCTTGAACCATATAAATAACCCTAATCAAATTAACAAAAAAACATATTAATGGCCACACACTGTTATAGAAAAAATACTTAAATTCTTAGAACCTAATACAGATTCCCCTCTACGTTTGCCTCTTTCTTTCCCTTTTCCTTTCTCACTTCCTCATTTCCTTATTTTCCCTCTTCTTTCTTTTTTTCTTTCTTTTTTTTATTTTTCATTATTTTTTTCCCCGCAAATCTTACTATTAATAATTATAAGTTAAACCCCTTGGAGTTCTTGTTCATCCATTTTAATATCTTTTTAATATTTTAATTTTAAAGCTTTCATTTTCTTTTCTACAGGTAGTCTTAGTATATTTAAATTTTTTAATCTAATTGTTAAAAAGCAGTAAGTTAACTTCATAAGATTTAACTTCTATGAACATCGAGTGAACTTAATTTCAAATCTATTAAACGGTCAGTTTGTAATATGCACCTGATCATTGCATAACGCATGAAACTCCGAGTCGTGCCATGTACATTTATTAATATATATATATATATATATATATATATATATATATATATATATATTAATGCAGGTTTCATTGAATAATATAGACAAGTTTTGTCTATTAATTTTGTGTAGGATCCGTTCATACCGTCTGATATACTTGATGGTGATGTCGTTGAAAGACAACAAAAAATCACAGTATTTGTTGAATTTTTTATCGGGTCTAAGCTTTCGGCTCACATAAGCCATTATCAAAGAGTAAATATTAACACACAGTAAACATAGAACATTTAAGCTATTAACAATAAAGAGAATTGAATTGAAAATATAAGTCCATCCCTCCCGTGGCGGATGGCCGAAGACAGTGACAAAATAGTGGTGTTGTGGTCCCTGGTCTGATTACAGACATTTGAGTACGTTATTGGAAATATCGAAATTGATTGTATTCAAACCAGGTTTAAATTGTTTAATGTAGAGTGCTTCGAGGATTTTTAGTTTCTGTTTATTATTTTCTTGTTTAAGTATGTACGTGTTATCAACAAGCGTTTTTCTCAGAAGTGTGCGTTGATAACCGTGTTGTTCTAAATGACGGAATATATTTGAATTTTCATTTAAGTGCAACGTCAGACGCCGTAAGAGCGAATTTGTGGTGTGGCCGATGTAGATATTATTGAGGTTGTTAGAGATACATTCTCTAAATGGACATATGAATTTATATACTACATTGGTTTTTTGCAAATCACTAACGGTGGGGGAAGAGTCGTTGCGGACAAATGAATTAGATGTAGTGGATTTAGTGTAATATATAATAAACTTAATTCTTTTGTTAGAGTCTGTCGGAGAAATATTAGTATTTATGAGTTTTTTTAGGATGTTTTCATCTAGTTGGTAGTTGGAGTGCATCTGGCTACGGTATAAGAGAGTGTGTTAAGCTTTTTAAGAAAATAATGTATTTGTTCATCAACTATGTAGTTGGGAAAATTATTATTGATGAGTGTCTGTTTTATGTTTTTTAGTTCACTGTGGAAGATCTGATTTGTAGATGAATTGACTTTTGCACGATATAATAGATTTTTTATAATGGCTATTTTGTAATCACTAATATAATTGAGTGTGGAGGGATTTTTATTAGTGGGTTTTTGATACGGTGAGATAGTAAATTTATTGTTGTCAGTGTTAATTAATATATCAAGAAAAGGAATTTTGTTATCTTTGCTAAGTTCATAAGTAAATTTTAAAACTGAGTTATTTTGAAACTGTTTTTGAAGTTGTAAGATTTCATCAGTATTTTTAATTGATAGTAGGATATCATCAACATATCGTAGATATATTGATGGTTTTGTAAATTTTGCAAAGGTAGTATTTTCAAGGTTAGACATGTAGAAATTACTAAAAGTCGGACCAAGCACTGAACCCATGGAGACTCCGTCACGTTGTATATATATAGTGTTGTTTGGATCAACAAAAGGCACTTCAGTAGTACAAGCTAGTAGAATTTTTCTTAGGATGTTGGGATTAATTTTGAGTGGGGGTAATGAAGGATTACTGTAAACATTTCTTATAATTATATCAATAGTTTCACTGACGGGTACATTAGTAAAAATGTTTTCCACATCAAGTGAAGCTATGATTTCATTATTAGGTTTTTCACTCTTGAGGATTTGGATTGCCTCTAGGGTTGACTTTATGCTGTATTTACTCGGAAGGTAGGGTGTGATAAGCTGGTTAATATGTTTAGTTAACTGGTATACAGGAGTAGGAATTTGGGATATGATAGGGCGGAGAGGATAGTTAGGTTTATGAGTTTTTATGGTTCCGTATATGTAACCAGGTTTATAGTCACCAATAATTTTAGGCCCGATAAAATTTTCAACAAATACTGTGATTTTTTGTTGTCTTTCAACGACATCACCATCAAGTATATCAGACGGTATGAACGGATCCTACACAAAATTAATAGACAAAACTTGTCTATATTATTCAATGAAAC